>JANHFX010027976.1:0-37021 GCA_027560015.1 Chloroceryle amazona
GCACAGGAAAAGGCAAAATGTTTAAATTGTCATGAAGGACCCGTTTCCACCCCCAGCCTGCTCACGGATGCCGTGGCGTGGGCAGCTGGGAGCAGCAGCATCTTGGGGGGGTTGGGTTATGGGCTTTGCAGGGCGATGAAAGAGCAAACCTGCTGGGAGGAAGCAGTTGGATCCCGTCAGGTTTTGAGTGGGTGTTTCTGGCACTTCCTTTTCCCTCCCTCACAGCCGCCCTCCAGCTGCTACACCCCAAGGAAGCCTGAGGCCAGCGCTCTGTTCCACGGCGTTATCTAAGGAGATCGATGAACAATACAAAAGGGAGGAAAAAAAAATCCCTTGCAGATTAATTTGAAGAGTATATAAAAAAGCAATTGTGTCTTGGAATGATATGTAGCAGATTGAAATGTAATGCTGCAGCTGGTGAGGCTGGGAAAGGGCTGGTCTGGAGCTGGCCCAGGATAGGGGAACAGGGCTCAGACAAGCACCCAGGAGGGTGAGCCCTGTGGGACCAACCACCTTCCTCATGGGCCAAGGGACACTGGTTGCCCAATGCACCAGGATGGAGACTGGAATGCAACTTGCAGAGGCATCAAGGGGCCTGCCCTGCGTGTTTCTGCCAAGCCTTACCTGCTTTCTGTCCACTCAGAGCTCACCAGGTACTGCTGTGTTACTGGTTCATCCTGGGGCAGATAACTGAGCACATCTAATTAACATAAAAATAGCCGTTTAAATCAGGCACTGAGCCCTCTCAGCCCCATGCACGAGCAGACACTTGACCCACAGTGCTGATTAAAGTCCCCAGCTTCATCTTGCCTGACACCCTCCCTTGACAGGCAGCATGGGGAGCAAAAAGCTTTAAGGTCCTCTAAGACCTGGCAAAAAATATCTCCAGTCCAACAGAGCACATTTTTAAAGCCTTTAGCATGTCTCCAGAGGTTAACTTTCACTAGATATATAAATATATGTATATATCAAGTGTGGGAAGAGCTGGGAGAGCAGCCCCCACACCATGCTCACTGCAGAGCTGGATTATTTCAACAGTTCAGACTTTCTATTTCTGGATGGAGTCTGGACTGTAACAAAAGAGATTTGCTCCCCAAACTGACATCCTGCGATGGAGGAGCCCCAGGGACAGATGTGGGGTGAGCTGCGAGGTCAGGGAGCTGGGCTGGCTCTGCCACCCCGAGGCAGCCGCCGGTTTTGGTGCAGAGGAGCGAAGGGTGAGTGCTTGGGGTGAAGGGGCTCTTTTATCCTGGAGGAATCCTGAGGGCAGCACAGGGGCTGTCGATGGGCAGAGCTCTCCTTGGCCAGAGCACAGCTCACTGCCGCGGCAGTGTGTTGAATCCCTCGTGCCCTTCTCTGCCCTTAGTGGTCTGCAGACCCCACAGCCCATTGCCGGCGGAACAGGTTGGGTTAATTAACTGAGCCATCACTCACTTGGGAGATGGTTGACCCCATGCAGCACCCCAACCCCATCATGGAAACCTCTAGGCTAGCAACTCTCTGGGTAAAGCAAACCTCTACCCTGATCTTCGCCTAAGAGGCTAAGGAAAGGAGAGAGCCCAGTGAGTAACTGCTCCTCCCCTGGCTCCTTCAAAATGGAGCACAGCAGAGCAAATGCTCCAGAGGAGCTGCAAAAGCACCCTGAGCTCCAGGAGCAGCAACCAATGTGTATTTTAATTCTCTATTTTCTAGGAGCATAAAAGAGCAAACCTGGCAGAAGGAATCACCCTGCTGTTGCCATAACACAAACATACCAGGTCCCCTACATGCTGCAACCCAAAGCCAACAGAAGCGGTGGCAGAGACACCCAGAGTTACCTGTTTCCAGCTGGGACCGATGGTTTGAGCTCATCCCTGTCCCCCCTGCGCTGACGTCCCAGGTTAAAGCCCCGGCTCACGTCAGACATCACCCTCCTGTCTGGCTGGGAAGCTATGGGGCATCTGTGACTTTTTGGGGTGAGCAAAGGAGGGCTGCACAAGAAAACAGTTTGGTTTAGTGTTTTTCTTGTTTCTCCTTTTTGATTTTTTTTAAATGAACAATGAATTTTCTGCCCGGCCCCGTAACAGAAGAGGGCTGGGTGATTCCTGCCAGCTTTCCTCTCGCAGCTCAGCAGGGCACCGAGCGGAGCCCAGCAGGACCAAGCACTAATTGCACACAGTGGGGTGGGTGGTGAAGCTGCCTGTTAGGAGGAGGACAAGGGCTGGGATTCACAAACAAGGGCTTTGAACCACAGCGGCACAGCGAGCCCTCGCACTCAGTGCCAAAGCTCATCCGAGGTGACCGAAGGCACCGGTGCCACCAATGCCACCCTCCTGTGCCCAGGCACTGCCTCACCAGCAGCCTCCAGTACCGGCTGGGGGCTCCTGTGAAGCACCACCCAGCTGCATCCCCAGGCTGGACATGGCAGAGATGCTGGTGAGAGCCATTCAGATGATGCCCTTTAATCCCCCATGTACCAGCCAGTGCAGCCACAGCTCCTGCTGGGCACCGGGCCCCACTGGGCCTGCCTGCAGCATCCCTCAGCCCTCCCTGCAGCTCCCTTCCCAGATCTGCTCTTTGCATCAAGTCCTTCCCAATGATTTTTGGCTTTCCCACCTCTTTTGAGATGCTCTCTTACCTCATTTGGCTGGTTCTCAGGCTGGCTTTAATTACCTTTAAAGTTTAACAGCATCACAGCTACCTTTGATGGTTGCTTTTATAAACACTTAAGTTAATAAAATAGAGATCCTTAATGCAGAGGGAAATTAACTTAAGCAAGGGAGACTCTTGCTCATGACAAGCAGAAATTCATGGGACTTAAATGTTTCCTAAGCGCTTGTTGCATTTTAGTTGTACTTTGTCTGCAGCTCTGATTTTTTCAGCACAAGCATTTCTTTTTGCTCAATAAAAACTCTGCAGCAGGATTTCTTTCTGTGGGAACAGAAAATATTTTCTCTGTCAACGTCTTCAGCAGCTCCAACCTAAACAATGCTGCCATCAACTCCCTCCAGGATGCTGGCGGGATCCCAAACTGCGCCTCCAGAGCGGCCCTTTGGAAAGGGGCTTCCTCTCTCCAGGACAGTTATAAAACATCAGTCGTGGTTTTAAAGGGTACTTTGGGCTTCTTTAGAGAACACTCTGGGCTCGTCGGGGGGGGACGTTGCAGGATTGGATGGAACCAAGCTGCTGTTGAAATATTTTTGAGTTTTAACATCCCGAAGACAACCAGTTCCCTGCCTGCCTTGTCCCAACCCCACTCCCCTTTTACAGGTTCTCACCCCGGAACAGGGATCCCACCCCCTGATCTCAGAGTGGCACTGGGAGCATCAGGTTGTCAGTCTGGTAGTGAGCAACAAGATCCTTAGGGCAGGATCTCATGGCCCAAACGAAGACACTGCTCTCGCAGACAAGGAAGAAGTACGATGTTCATTTTGGTACTCACCACTCAGGCATCTCTTGGTTGCCTTCCAGCTGTCTGCTCCCTGCCCTGCTCCAACAATTACCTCCATCACTTAGTCCAACCCCTCCCTGTTCAAGCAGAGTCAACCAGGTCTTCCTTCTTCAAGTCTACGTTGGGAGAAACACGTCTTTCCAATGGGATGACGAGCAGAGCACAAAGCTCCAAGCACAGCCTCCCAGACAGGTCTGGGACCTGGAGGAATGGGCTCCCGGGCACGTGCAGACTTTGGTCTGCAACAGCTCAGCTGCATTCTAGTCACATTTCTTGACTTTACTTCTTCTAAGGTATGACAGTTCCAAAAGTATGTCATTTGATGATTCTTCACACGTCAGGGGGCTGCTTGGGTTCCAGCAGCTGCAGCCACCCACCCCGATGCCATACGGTGATACTGTGATGATGCCATACGGTGATACTGTGATGGGACTGATTGTTTTAGGGTGTGATTCTCAACCGGTGCAAATCAGCCCAGTTTGGCCGACTTCAAAAGCAACAGCTCGTCTACGACCAGTAGAGATCTTACTACTTAAAAAGCCCATGTACAGAATTGGTTATGATGGGACCTTTTTAAAAACATTTGTATTAAACACTTTTAAACTTCCAGAAGTTCAGTAGCTGTTATTTAACCCTTTCAGCACGGTGACACATGAGGCCTGAACACCACTTACATGTTCTACTTCAATGTTGTTTAAAGACATGCTTCACAGGACAACCTGCCCGGAAGAAAACCTGCTCCAGGAGCAAAACAATAATCCAAACTCTTTAGGTTTGCTTTCTCTACTTAAGACTACACCCCTTTATCTAGTAAATATGCCATGCCAATATGAAGTAAAGGCATTCTGCCCCCTGCATGAAAAGGAGAGCTGGTCAGATTGCATTTCAGTGGTGGGCAACGGCCTCATCCACAGCCCTGCCACGGCGTGACCACTACCAAAGCTGCTCTGCTCATCCACAGGGCTTTCTACATAATTATTAAATACATTAATTATTAAATACGTTTTTGTACCTTCTACAAAATTCCCTGTGGATAGCTCTGTTTCCAGTGCATCTATTTCCCCTTCTCAGCACCAGAGCACAGCCAGGTAGGAGCGGTAGCTCCTTGTCCTACTGTAAAACAAACTTCTTGCTAATAAAACTTCTCCAGCGAGGACTCCAAACAATCCTAAAGAAAGCCCTTCTTGGGCTTGAATTTATGAAAGATAAAGTATTTTAAAGTATCGAACCACCAGAGGAATTCTGGCAGCTTGTTCCCCCTTTCTCTCAGAGCAGCACTGAGAGCACAAGCGCTGCCCTAAGCAGAACTGTGAATGGCCCAAGAGCCAAGCGCGCAGTGCTGAACAGAAGTGAGGAACACATAGGAAATAAGAAACCTAAACAGAATATTCTTCTTAAATATTCAGAAAGTGCCAAGTACTCTGCCCTTTTCTTCTCAAAAGTAGGGACTGAGTTTCTAAGTGCACAAAACACACATACACCTTCTTGTCCCCATGACACATCAGAGGGTCACTCTCTGCAGTCCTTCAAAAGAACCAGCAGAGTACATTTATTGTGTTGGGGAAGCGATTAGTTATGAAAACAAAAAGCAGCCTTGGGAGACAGGCAGATCTTTTATGGAATATATAGGACACCAGAAAAACGATATTGCATGGGCAAGATGATGTTTGCTTTCCATAAACCATTTCCGAGTCCCAGGTTTCCAAAGAACACACCCAAGAGCAAACAACACAATGCAAAACCTGCTCTCAGAGCCAGAGTAATTCCTCACCTGTATGCAGCCAGAGAGCACAGGCAGTAGATTTAAACAGGATTCTTGATGTAATGCAGATGTCTAAATCCCAAATCCCTTCAAATGTTACCTAGTATTGCGTGTTTAGGGAAATCACAGTTTCCGTACCTCGAGACCCAACAAGCCATCCACGCATTTGCCCGGGTTTGATAGATGTATCCATCTGGAATTGATTTTGATATCAAGGTTAAATACAACAGCAAGTGAACAAGTTCCTGCATCTTGTACAATAGACATACAACAGAAGACACCATGGACGCTGGCAAAAATCCACTATGATAACAAATCAGCAATTCCCAAGAGGGAACATCCAGCTTCAGAGATCCGTTAAAATAATCCCGCTGGCTAAAGAGACTTACGGTCTGGTTCCATCTGCTTTTTGTAAGTTTAGAACATGCTTCAATAATTTAACCTTAGAAAAAGACAGATAGAAATGTAAACACTTACAGCTCAAGGCCACAGCACGTCCAACAACATCCATGACTGCTAAGAGTAAAAATGCTAATGTTAAAATTAATTGCATGTCATTCCGTGATATGATCTATTTATCTCTCGTGGTTTGCTGCACATTTAGAGAGAAAAATGCATACTGGTGTATCACAAACACCACCAAGGTCTTTCCCCCTCTGATACTGCACTTACCCAGTCAAAATGCACCTTAGTCTCCAGCCTTGGAATGCATTTCATCGGAGATAAACTATCTTTAAGAGGTAAAAAATATATATTCCAATAATTTCCTTTCCTCTCCAAACATCAAAGAAGCTGAAAGTACCATGGAAATGCGCATCGTAAATTCCCCAGACACCGGAATTTATCACTCCCTCTCATATATGGCACAACTAAAGCTCAGAAAGCAAAAATTCTTTGCATAAAAACACAAAATAAAACCATGCCAGAAGCAAGGGGAAAATAAAGCCAGGTCTTCTGATTGAAGGTCTCATATCTTGTCTGTAAGCCACAAAATTCTCAGGATGTACTTCAAACTTTATTTCTATTTCCATGACACAGTAATAATAGCTATAAAAGAATGGTCTGCAGTCATAGTATAAAACCAGTGCCATGTGTAACTCAGGCCTTTATGTATACGAATGTATAAATACAGCAATGATTTATTCTAAACATCAAAGCTTTTGACATTAATTACTCGATACGGAAATCTTTAGTCAGACAAAAGCTCAGCACGCAGAAGATTCTGCTTCAAGCAGGACTGACTCTCATTCCTCTAAACCAGATTAGGATCTCACGTCACTGTTGACTCATTCATTTATTCCACGGTCAACAGCTTGTTCAAAAGACTGGCTTGTCTATCTATAAATACTGGAACAAACATTCAGAGGGAAAATATACACCTCACATCTAGATGTTCTTCTGCTTGTATTACTAAGAGCCTCAACATCTGAGTCCAGAGCTGTTGCAAACTGGTCCAACTCGGCTGATTTCAGCGGCAATACGTTGACTTAGCTGATGATCTGGATCTCTCTTTTATCACATAGGGAATGTCAGACATCCCTGAGAACAGTGACCCTACCAACAGCTCCTCTTGCTTCCTACTTGAAATTGCCTGGCCAGAGACCGAGCAGTAAGTACATTACACGCCGTTCCGATCGCTGAAAACAGCCCTTCACAAACAGCTTCCTATTGTAGACCATATTCTGAACACCAGTTGGGCAATTCAAAGGCACATGAAAGCAATTATAATTATAGTACTGCTGTGATAATTAAAATATTGCCAGCTGTATATAAGCCTATTCAAGTGTGCAGCTGTTACATGGGTAATGGAAAAAAACACAAAAGCCTCAGATTTTGTGCCCTGTAATTTCTCAGGCTGCTGCATTACAAACCCAGTCACTACCATCCCCGTTTATGACAAAATGTTGAAACAATCGTGTCCTTTTCCGTGACTTCTTGTAAACAATTGGTTCCCTCATCACCTCTGAGTAATAAAAACTGTAGCATATTTTATAATGATGTCCAATACAGGATGAAACTGGTACCAAGTAAAAGCCAGAAAAATGTAAGCTGATTCTCTTCTGCTGAAATTGTCGTCAGCTTTGGTCTAGGTGCCTCCTACACTTGGTCACCTTTGTCTTCAGTTGCCATTGCCGAGTCTCTCTGTTGTTCTTCTGGATCCCCTGGAAGAATGCTGGTGACTGTCTGGAGAAGTGACTCAATCTGCTCTTCTGTCAGCCTTTCCTCGCTTTCTTCCACCATCTGCAAGTCAAAACCCAACCTATTGTGATCATTAGAGCCATACTTCCTTCCCCAGCTCCCAACAGAAAGACTCAGCTAATGGGGAAATACCGTTCTCAATGGATACAAGACGTGGTCTGAGCGCATTACAAAAGTATTTTACAAAGTGGAACTCTTACAGTATTTAAAAAAAGAAAGAAGAGTCCCATTGTTAACCACTACAATTGGCACTCCATGAGAGCCTTCTCTCTTTACAAGGAAAAATACACTCAGAACTCTGGTTTCTCCCAAAGCCTCTTTCAGCCTACACATCAGTGTCTTGAGCCAGGTTGTGAATTTAGCTCATGCACAGACCTACCTTGCAGACCTATTGTGCTTTCCTGTGAGAACTGAAATGAGACAGCCAAAGAGTGGTGACTTGAACCTTGGTATCTTATCCAGCACCTGGACTCTAAGTAATCGGGCCATAAAACAAACCACCTAATCCTACAGCAGCTCTACCTTATTGGGAATTTGCTTGGATTGTGAGGTTCCTGAATATAAAGGCATAGAAAAGCCCTGAGCGACACAGAACCTGCTGCCATGAATCAACAATAAAATTCCCTAGGATCAGTTGGGGACTTACCCTCACCATGGAGCTGTGGGAACTCTTATATCACTGCTACCAGTAGAAACAACTGTCCTAGTTTATAGGCAGCTGTGAAAAGGAAAAGCTTGTTGGAGGACTGGAAAAGCAAGCCAGAACAACTCTTCAAACGCAAATGAAACCAATTAGAGTTGCGGGGTTTGAGATTTTCTTTTTTATACGAAGTCCTTTAAAATGTCCTTTGAAGAGCGCTGATTTATATTAATTATGGTTCCAAGCCAAGGCAGGTTTAATCAGTTCTAGCTATAAGTTGTCAGCTATTCAGACGCATCTTGCCTTCTAAAAAGCAGAGTGCTATATTCAATTAACTTTTTTTTTTCCTTCAGTGTCCTACGAGCCCTCTTTGCACAATCTGATCATCATTCATCAGCCATTATCCGCGGACGCCTGACAAGAGGAAAGTGAGCACGCTAGAATCCACTCATGCAGCAAAAGGCAGACAGTGAATATCCATTTGCAAATGACTGTCTTGTGGGACTATCCCAATCAAAGGATGAAATTCTCTGCAGAGTGGCTTTTTAAGTACGTTTAGTTAATGAACTGCTGTAGGACACTGGCTTGAGAACCAACCCTGGCCCTCATCACCACCAGCCGCTATACGATACACTATGAGTTAAAATACACCAGAAATCCTCCCACCGTAACCCTTCTGCGTAAGCGACTGCTGCAGCTACTGAAATGCTGTCAGGCAATCTCCTGTGAGGCTGCATTTCAGAGGTGACCATCTCAGCAGCTTGACCAACATACCTTGGAGCATCAACGCGATACGATGAAGGATGCTACGGTGCGTACACACGCTCTTTGTTGCCAGTACTGCTGAGAGACCATCACTCTACAGATGACCTAGGCTATTAAGTTTTGTAGACAGTCACCAGCCTGGTTTTTTTCGACTGGATTACAGTGTTGTTAATGACTGCTACATTGAGTTTTAAAGGTGACAGCTCCATAGCAGCGGGAACCGTACAAAGAAAAAGCCCGCAGCCTTTGGGCAGGCGATGTCCCCGAAGGCAGAATGATCTACCTCTTAACGGCCAATGTCGCCCACATTTGTTACCATCCCACTGCTTTCCAATCTTCAGAGAAATGGCACCTTGCCTAGTTTAGATTTGATTTATTGGATTGCACAAAGTCTGCCCCTCTTCCTCATTTAAATTTTATCCCTCCCTATGTATCTCCTTCCCCTCACTTCTCCAAACACTTCATCCTTTAGGAGTTTGCTTCAGATAGGCAGAATTATACACAAGAATTTGAAACAGGTAACAGTGATTTCCAGATCAGCATCAACTCTCCTCAACCTCTGTGTTTAAGGCAGGATGGATTTACACGAGTGTCTAATTTACACACTCCTCAGTGCCAAATGAGTAATGCCCCAACTCCCAGTAAGAACAGCCATGTGGATGTTATTTGTACTGGCTGAACACAGAAGGCTGCAAGACTGACAAACTGCAGATATGTCTCTGGACACTGACAGATGAGCTCTGGTGACTCCTCTGGCAGTTTAAGAAATCACACTTGACCAGAAAGTTGATGAAAGAAAATAGTCTCTCATATTTCAGATGCTTTGGTGCTGTAACTGATGTCTCATTAAGCTGTTGAGAAAAGCATCCTTGAAGAAAGATGCCAGATCCTGCACTGAGGAGTGGGTAACGGGGCTCCACATCCCTTCTATTGACAGACCTGCAGCCTCTGCCAGAGGGAAGTGGTAATTCCTTCCACTACTGCAGCAAATTCATCAAGGGCTCACCTCTCAGTGCCTCTGAGCCATGGATCCTCACTGCCAGCTCTCACACCAGGAGCTGCCTTTAAACAAAAATCTACACTCAGCAGGATGGACACCTTATGATTCAAGTCGATGCTTCAGTGCTATCTCACTGTGATACCATTCGAGAGTTCAAAGGATCAAAAGCATAAGCTGGAAAAATCAATTTTTTGCACTCTTTAGGGAAACAGCCTGAGCAGCAACTTGTGAAAGTGTAAGCAATTCGGAGGCGGCAAAGCAACATGCCAGAAGGAAACGGACAAAAATTAAGCACAGAGAACGTTTAGATAAAGAGACAAATGGAACTGTCTTAAAGGAAAAGAGACATCAAGGGAAACAGAAGGTCATTCAGAGGCTTATTCTAAATTCCACAGATGTCCACTTCTGATTTACAACTGTAAGAGAAAATACCTTTGCTGCTGATAGTACCAGGAAATAATGTTATGCTCAGAAAAGAGTTTTTTTCTCACATATAATTTCAGAGGCAAAAAGAAACAATTTTATTCAAGTACTTGCTTTTCCAGCGAGAATTTTACCAATATACAAAAAACCATCTATCAAAAATCCTTCCCAAACTCTAACCTGCAATTGGCTGAAACTGCTCAAGCAACAGATTCAAACCATAAGCAGTCAGGAATGCAAAGTTTATTCGAAGGAAAACAAAACGCAAGCATTTTTAATAAGTGCATGACATAAGATGTTGATGTTGGCAGTGCCACGCACACCACGTGGAAACGGCCGGTGCCGTGCGTAGGGCACCAGCAGCTGAAGCTCTGGGAACTGTGTATTGTCAATATTCGGGTATTTGAGCGAGGAACAGAATGGGACAATGTTACAGTAACACAGTTTCTAGGTGGAAAGCACCCTGATGTGCAGGAAGACAAGCATGTCTGCTTCTCAGGGCTGAGAGCTTGAAATGAACCCCAGAGGAAGGCAGTACGCTGTGTTAGCTAGGCTGCTGCCACAATAATACTGACTTCTATTTCACCCAAACTAGTCAGTTATTAAACTCTCATTGCAATATACTCATACAGTAAGTAATTTTCACATTCCCCCCCAGCTAATGCTCAAAATAATATAATATACAAAATGACCAAAGAAGGAATTAAGGAAGAAAGCAAGAAAACTTCATTTGGTAACTTCATTGGCACAAAATTCTTACAGCTTAAAACCAGGGGGCATGTTCCCCCTGCAGCCAGCATACACTTTTCAAGCCTGAGTATCTAGAGTTGCTCCTTAATTTGTTGATAAAACCAGAACTGTGGAGTACACAGGTGTTCAGAAGGCAGCTGAAGCCAAACTACTGCTCACGTTTGAGCAGTGCTACTGTTATTTAGAAGTCTGATAATTGATTTTTCTCCTTTTTAAGCATCTCATACCCACATCTGTTAAGTCCCAGCTTATGTATTGGCTTATTTCAAGTACTCAAGAGATCCAACTAAGTTAACTGGGCTTTAAGCTTAAAATTAGGCAAACAATTACTAAATGGAGGCTCTCTCAAGAAAAGGATGCCAATTCTGTTCTGCCTCTCCAGATACATCTCCACTCAGGCTTTCTAACACAGCATCCAACATCCATCACTGAATCTTGCTGCAAGAGAAGGAAAAGACAAACTACTCGCCAACTGCAGAATTAGAACACTGGCAGCTGCCTTGCTGAGCAACGTAACTGCTACTGGGAACCGGAGCTGTGCTTATTAAACAAATGTGTATGTGGAATATTTTACTACCACACAGCCTCTCCCAGCTGCGCATTTTAACAGTAGCTTTTTAAAATGAGCACTATATATGAATTTCTCAGAGGAACAAAAGAACCATAATTACCAAATCAGAACAGAATAACAGAATTACATTAAGCACTAAGTCACATTAAAACCTGCTGATAAACCCTGATGGCAGAAAGTAATTTTCAGAAGCTTTTAAAGATTTTCCTTATCGAGAAGGTAAATCAGAAAATAACAGCTGGCCTGGCTACCAAAGTAATTTCAAAGATTCGAGTGTTATTTGTAAAATAGATGTGCAATTCTGTATGTTCATAGTGCCATGTAGACATGTAAGCACAAAATATGAACACAGATATATATAAATACACACACACAGACACACATACCTGCCTAGATTTTTGTTTACTCAGTGAATCAAGGACAACATTTTAGGAACAACCTTTCCCTAATTATAACTATACCTTAGTTTTTTCTGCTACTCAAGTAAAATCGAAGTGTAAGAGACTTCACCACATCACTGCTTCCTTTAAGCTCTTAATGCTCATGCTTATTTTATTTAGCTTCCTGAGACACAACAATACACTGCAAGTGTTGAAGAGTAGAAGAACCCTGAAAAGTTCTGAGAGAACTGAGAAACTCTCAAGTATAAGTAGTATTTGATTGCTAACAAACCTCAGCATCACAGAAGAGTAAAACCTGTGGGTTAAAAGCTGTTTATTTGAATAGTAACTAAAAATCCTATTTAAAAAATAAAGAGTAAACTGCAGTAAAAAAGGAAATAGGGGTTCTGATCAATTCCAAAGCTATCAAGCATATAATTGAACTCCAGGGTAGGAGGTACATATTTTATGAGAACTCGACTGCTATTTCCTCCTTTGAGCAGTAATTGGAAATTGTTCAGCCCCAACATGGTAATAGAAAAGAAAGCACATAAAAAAAGAAATAAAGTAAAAGACTGAATGATTAGATTAATGTCCCTCTGAGATAATTAACCAAGTATGCAAAGGGAGAAGCAAAATTTATCACTGAGAAAATAATCCTCTACCATCTTCCGTTTTCCGGAATACTTTACATTATTATTTTCTACACAACAATAAAAGACAATCTGCCAGGCTGGTTATGCAGAGCACGTATCACAAGGTATGAAGCCCTCTGAGCTGGAAATCTAGTTTTCAAAAGCAGAGAAATGAAATCTACTTTTCCATTCAAACAGAAGAATGTGGAGCAAATATGTTCATTAGAGAAGATGATGCTTCATCTTCAAACCCATCACGGTTCTGCACTAAGTAAAGCTGGACCCCTGTCATGGTTAGATCAACATCACTGTCTTTCTTTTGCTCCTTTGTGAATCACTGAGCCAGGAATGACATATGTTAAAGATTAAAACAGGAGGTCAAGAGAGCTGCAATGTGTACAGTGTTTTACCCTGTGGGATATGAATTAGAATTTCATGTTCCTTTTGTTGCTATTGTTGTTTGAAAATAAATCCTGGCACGCAGTCCAGGGAAGACAAATATGAACATTTACAGAAATTTATACATAAAGACTTAAAGAGCTTGAGATCAAAACATCACGACGTAAACTTCTTTTTAGCTTAAATGTAAATTTTATCAAAATTGATTTATTGTTTGCATACAACTAAAGACAGGGAATTTTATAGAGGGAAGGTAAAAAACCCAAAAAGCTCGAAAGGGAAAAGAAAAGCAATAATCAGTAGCAAATATAACTCTCCTCTCACACCAGCTATTAAAAGCCCCTCAGTTAAATCTGACTCCGTTCCATGGACAGGCAGCATTGAGTTCAGGCTTGAGACATCAGAACAAGTGAGAGGCAGAGATACGGCCTGGTTGGCATTTTGCTTAAAGCTTTTTAAAAAGATTGATTCACCTACATTACATAAAGTGGTCAGAAGTTTTCATGATCATTTATTTCAGATTCAGTTCCAGGAGGGACTGCAAAGCTTTTGAATGGCAGAGGCAATTTCAGTGAAAAGAGAATCGAGGCAATTTTAGAGCTAGCATTCACTTCTCTGTAGGTTGTCCCTCATCCATCGACTGCAGTGAATGGACTTGCCTGCAGGAAAGCTGTGCATGGGTAATCTTCTCCCTACCAACATCAGAGCAGAAAATGCTGGTAGCCTCCCCTCTCTGCATTATTTTCTACTCGGAGATGCTCAGAGATGACAGAGGTTTTGTGTGTTCAAAGACACTGCACTGCTACGATCCCTTCCCCCTGTTCTCACCAAACCCCAAAATGATTCAAGGCAGCAAACAAACAGCAAAGGCATTTCCTTGCTCTGGCTCCTATTCTCTGTGTTTCACAAACAAAAATGGCCTACAGGTTCCTAGCAGTTATTGAGCATAAAACACTTTGATGTGCTTTGATGAAAGAGTAAATGTTCTGCAGTTTTGAGGAGGCTTAATTCAACACAGCGTTAACAACCCAGCCAGCTTAGATTACTGTAATACTACTGTTGGAGCAACTTGCCCTGGAACTACAGGGGTATCACAGTGGAACAGAAGCAACCACATTGCAATCCTTCCACGACAACAGAAATTCAGACTAGTTCCCAGATGTAGGAATAACACATTTTTCACAAGTTGCTTTTGATCACTAGAGAAGGGTTATCTACAATAATGGGCTGACACGGAACTCAGATCTCCTGTCTGTAGTTTCTAAGTTTTAGCCATGAGTTTCATCTAACTTGGACATTATAAACCTTGGAACACCAAAATACAACACTCTACAGAAAACTGATTTCTAATATAAAGGACCAAATTTCTTATACTTGCCTCGCGGGCTTCAAATATGACACAGGATGCAAAACTATTTTCAGTGTTTTATGGACAGGTGAGATAATGAGGAGCTAGGCAGCTTTATGAGGGGAGGAGGGAAAAGACAGACAAAACCACAGTCACCTGAAAGCAGCAAAAGATTATTGTATTTAAAAAAAAGGGGGGGGAGGAAATGACAGTAGATGGCCTGTGTGGGAATATAATAAATCTGTGTCTAAGCACAAGAAGCTAACAAAGGTGTGAGACAGACCCTGCATCACTGCTTATTAGTAACTTCCTAAGCAAAAGTCACCAAGCCTTGATGCCCTTGGTTGGGTTGATGACGGACACTGATCAACCACAAAGTGCAGTATTAATTTCTCAGCTAGCAACATTCTTTTATGAGATTTTTTCAGCATTATAGCATCTACTCCTTGGCTGCAAAAGAAAAGGAGCTAGTCCTACTGGTACCTCTTTAATCCTCCCTTTTTGTAGCAAAATATGATCCTCTTACTACATAGTTCAGTTTCAGAGTAAGATTATAAACAGATGTTCTTAATGTAAGAGATCTTTATTAAAAGAATATCCATATTATAATAATCTCTTTATTACCACAGGATTTTGTATTCCTAAGGAGGTATTTCAGAGAAAGTAACTGTCTATTTCTGTTTAGTGACAACCCCTCTTTACATGAGAATTATGTGTAACAGATTGACCACGGCTGCCTTACATCAGAAAGTCTGTTTGTAGCTGTTTCTCATTCTGCACCACTGCTCAGAATTCCCTACCAGTCACTGCTTGCTCCTTTTCAGCATGTTTGGGTTTATTCTAACATAAGACCAGCAAAACAGCCATGTCAGCACAGCTATCAAAAAGTGAAGTGCCTGACTACAGAGCAGCCACAGAAAGACTCAGGTTCAGTGCATTCTCACTTGCAATACCGTAACCAACCTTTAATGACCGCACTGGGCATTCCCAATGTGACACGAAGCAAGCAGAGGTGGAGAATCTGTCTGAGAGAAAGATGGGCAAGTCTCTCAAGAGACCTTGGAGAGGAAGTGGAGTGGATTTGAAACCATGAATGTAAAGACATGCATAAAGGGATACATTCAATCATGACCATGAGAAAGTAATTACTCAATTGCTCTTCAAGGTTAAAGCTGCTTTCATTTAAGCTTTGAACAGCCAGGAGCACTGTTACTTACCAGCTGTATTTCAACTGCTGTCACAGGCCTGTGGTTAAGCAACTGGAGCTTTTCTGCTCTGTTTAAAAGCAAAGCATAAAACAATCCACATTACTATATCATTTGAGGATCCCCCAAAATGCCGGGTAAGAGGCAAATACATTCCCGATAATTTAGTTTCTGACTGGGTTTGCAAGGTGCTTTAATTGCCACGACAATGTGGCTGTTTTAAATACAGTGCCTCCTTCTGTGTTCAGACACGTTGCTGTTGCCATCTCCAGTCTGAGGTGGCAAAGCAGCTGACTTTAGACCATCACTGCACAGACATTAATTAACATGCACCGCTGGTTACAGAAATGCTAAACAACTTTTCAGAGATCACAGGCTCTGTTGCTATAAACACGTGACCACAAGAACAGTTATCACACCTAAGTTACAATTCTTCTACCAATAGCAATAACTTGTTTATTCGTTTCACTTTGCAAGTGCAAAGTTTAAATAAAACCCAAAAAACACCAAAACAACAAACCAAACAGCTTGAAACCACTTGGCTGCACATACTCTCTGCATCCCACAGCTTGAGCCAATGTATTTCTTTACAGGTTATTAGAGTGGGCTGAGGACATACTTCTACACAGGTATTTTTGTGCAAAAATGTATCTTCAATCAATATTAGCTTCTTTCCTTTCCATTTTGGATATGAACTGTGCTGCATCTGTATTTTTAGTAGTTCAAATTCCATTCTCCTCCACCCACAAGGAGGAAAATTTAGTAAAATTTGCCCAACGTTGGGATTTAAAACACTTTGATATTCAGGGAGATAGCTGAGCACCACTGAAGCCAGTGGCAAAACCCCTGGTACATTCAGAGCCATCATTAATCTCATTCTGCACTGCTTTTCTGGATTCATTTTAACCAAACAGCTATTAGCTCTATTTTTTTTTCCCATCAAGAAATCACAAGATCTCACAAAGATCTGTTAAAACACTTTGATCATTAAAACAGAAAAGAAAGGCTACGAGGGAGAAAATTTCATTGACATTTACATTTATTCTTTTCTTTTTCCCCCCCCCCCCGAAAGATGTGATCAAACAAACACATTAATTAAATTCAAACCACAACATTTAGGCAATAGCTCTGCGGCCAAAAGTCATTCATTTTACACCCTATTTAAATACAAATAATTCTAAAAACAAAGTAAAACCCGCCTGTCATTTTCCAGTAACGCATATTTCATTAATTTCAGAAGCTCAGAACATTAACACTGACCACATAATAGCAGGATGGCTGATGATCTGAGCTTTGTGCTCTAAACCAGAGAAGCACAATAATGCAACACTCCTAAGGATACAGCAGATGTTTCAAGAGCGCGGGAAACAACAAACGCGCTTCTATTATAAAAGCACAGACAGAGTATGATAGATAAAATGAGTAAAGGAACTTGAATGTATTGTTTTGGGGGGGAAAAATAATTTTGAATGACTATTACTTGACATCCAGCCTCTCCTAGCAGCCAAATATGCTTAAGCAGCGCGTCTTTCTCGCACACGTTGATGGGCTAAGGTGAGAAGTGCCAGCTAACACACACGAAATTCCAGTCCACTACTGAACTATGATTTTGGAGAACTAAAGCTTGGAATTTATTATTATTTAGAGCATCTTTAATGCATATTAAGCTGATTCTGAAGAGCTTCCCCTCAGTTTACAAGGCCTGTGAGTGGCTCTCCAGAGCACGCAGATGCTGTCACTCCCAGCCTTGAACTCTCCCATGCGAGTGTTTACAACCCACAGGTCCATGTCTATGTGTCTGGAAATACTTCAGAGAAACCATCTCATTTCAAAGTGTCCCCTTAAAATCTACCACCAGCTAACAGCTTGTAACATTCTCAGGCACTTTGATTCTTGATGATTCCTGCAAGGGCACGGGTGCCTGTGCAATGACCAAGGTGCTTACACTCTTCAGGAGAAGCCTTGTGTTGCTCTGGTGTGCACATCCATGCACACGGAGGAGTCAAGACACTGAATTCAATACTTAAGAAGGCAGGTTGCTGGCACCCAAGGAGGACAAAGCCTTTCATTTAGCTGCTGAACAGCACTAGTGTAAAATTTTCCTGGCTAATGTCTCCTGAAGGAAAAATCCTGTAGTACCACAGCTAACTGGTCTAACTGATCCCCTTCAGCTAAAACGTCCATGACTGCTAAAGATTAGTGATGGGAAACGGACTCTGGGAGACTCTAGCTCAGCTAAGACAACTGCTCTGCTGATACCCAGCATCAGGCTTCATTATACTGGACGGTTTTGTGATGTGTATTTGCAGCTTAAAGAACAAAAATAGCTCCAAAGAGGCAACGGGCCAACTGTTGTTTACAGATCCAGCCTGCTGGTAACGAAACCAAAATACTTAAATGTTTTTAATTGTTGCATTTAGTCCTGACCCATTCTGACATCATTTTTATAAACTGTTGGAGAATAATTTTAATCACTTTCAGCTTCAAAAGAAAAGGTTGCATTTCTTTAAATGCAACATTTGTGAAACACTAAAAATTCACAACAAAACGTTCTGAAGAATCCTCCTATATATTCATTTACTACGCAGAAGTGTACACCATTCAACATCTGGAATTTACATTTACTTTACAAACATACTGGGTTTTTACTCTCTATATTTCAAAATTAGACAAGGGGGTAAGCAATTAGAACTTTATAAAAGAGGAAAAAAAAAGGCAGAAAACTCAACTTTAATCAACCACAAAACTATGCAAAATGTCCATTCAGAAATGAGCTCAAACATTTCCAGTACCATCCTATCCTTTTAATCTTCTTTCCTACTTGCACAGAACCACATCAGATTTTTCTCAGTCTTTGGAAAAACCTTGCAAAAAGGGACATTTGGCACCCGGATAAATGCCAACAAGTGTGGCAGATTTCACACTGATTTCATGTTTCACAGCTAAAACATTATTTTTGCTGAAAATGTTTCTACCTGTGCATCAGCATTTGCCCTTTTAAGCAGGGTCATCAACTTACCCCTTAAATAAAAGCCCACGTGCCTAAATACATTCCTAAACCCAATATTTTAACAGTGGTTTCAAAGTGTTTTCTAAGAAGCCCCAAGTAACAAACTAGTTCCTCAAGCCTGTCCCCACTGATCTGTGTGTCCCATGTAAAGCAGTAAGGATCACTACTCCCATTTTACAGATGGCAAGACTGAAAGGGAACTATTTAAGTGGTCACTGCTTTAAAGGCGCTGGGTTTTGGAGGTGTAAGAATGGGGAAGAGATGTGGTGTGGGAGGAGAAAAGGAAAGGCCCTTGAGACAGTGCATCCCAGCAGACATTGCTGTACTCTCTGAAGGCTCCACTAAATAATTCTGCAAAGGACTGTGCGGTCCTGGCCCCTGGCCAGGCCTCGTCCTTCCTCTCAGAGACTTTGCAGGGCCCTGAAAAGGATCTGTCCTTGCATTCATGAACTGTAAGGCTCCTCCAGGCTGCACAAAAAAGAACCAGGGGAGAAGGTCCTTTGTCAATTACTGTATAAATCACTACTTAAAGGCAATTCCCACTGTAGTGACTTAGTCTTCTCCTCCTGCAGAGTAACTGTTTACATTTTTCCTCCCTCTCCTGTTAACAACCCCTCAGCAGCACAGGGTTTGGTCTTCAATTCTGAACGCTGGGATTTTACAGACGGTGCAAAGGACTCGGAATTAGCTTGGTTAGCCAGATTTATTACATTGCTTTGGTTCTGGAGAATTAAGCCAAATAAGTTTCCATTGGTGGGAAGCAGCAACTACACCTCCTTTGTTTTCCCACACTAATCACTTGCATCTATTTGGCAGCTTGACATTTACAAGAGGCTATTAAAAGCATGGCTGAATTTAACACTGAACTGTGAGCACCTCTGTTGGTTGCTTGATTGTCAAAAAGATATTAATAATTCCTGTTATATACTATGGTCATAAGTAAAGAAAGAAATAAAACCTTAATATTGATGGGAGACAAATACTGAAATCCTTCAGACCAGAATTAAAATTGAGAGCAGGTCACTTAAGGAATCAGTAAGAGAAAAACCCCACCCTTGGAAAACTGTAATGGAAGACCTTACTGCCATAAAAGCAGAAGTCTTACAGAGCTGGGGAAAGAATATTAAATAACATCTTCAGAGTACAAAAATCTGGCCATGAATGTATGAAAGAGTTAGTGCTTGCTCCTCACGAGCTAGGAAACAGCCTGGTTCAGTGCCTGGAGCACTTGGCACAGGCACAGGAGCTGGGGCTCTGCTCCTGGCTTTCAATGTTTCTTGCTTTATGGTCCCTGACCAAGCACGTGTCCGTGCCTCAGTTTCCAGACATCTAAAACAGAGGCAACGTTTCAAGGTCTCAGAGGAGAGCCATGAGGATGTCTACTCGTAAACCACTTCCCCCTCCTCTCAAAGCCCTACTTACAAACTTTTGAGTTCACTGTTTAATGAATTCATGCCTTATACACTTACACACCACTTCTGAGATCTGAGCCTTTTCAAACAAGTCTGTCTTCACTTCTGCAGCAAGACATACCCCGATCCAATCCTACAGCTCCACCACATCTCCAGACAAAACCTATTATTTGGCTTTTACAAAAGAACACGTAAGATAAATTTGCTCATATTCTTCCTTTGCAAAGTAGTATCTTTGAAATTTGTTGCCAGAGCCAAATAAACAGGATCAAATAGCCAAAGCCATATCATGCTGCTTGATAAAGAATGCAAATCTTATTTATCCAGAGCTATTTTAAAACAAGTAGAGCTCCAGCATATTTATCACAAAGATTACTGGCAGAGCACATAACAGAAATAAATTAAACCCAATTATACATAGTGACTAAAACAATCAATTAGTGAAACTGGTCATGTTTCCTGAAGACAAGAAATACAGGACACGAGAAAAAAAGGCCACCTCTCAAAGACTTCTTGCTTATAAGCCATTAATATTGCAATTACTCATTAGGGGATAGAAGGAACAAATGGATCTCAAAAGCATTATTTCAGCAAAGATGATGTCATTCAGAGTATTTGCAGGTTTTAAAATGTTTACCGAAGAATGAGAGATACTTAGCAAGTAAGTCATTAAAATGTGCTATCTGAAAAATTTCATGCCTGTTTTTGATCTGCAAAGCTCCCTACTGGAAAAGTGACTCAGAACATCAGAAAGGAATTAGCAGCAGGGTGCAAAAACCCAAAAGCTACGTAAATGACAGATTTCAGCTGAAGGTGTTTGTGTAGTGTTACAGGGTTTTAGAAAATATGAACACTAATTAACACTAAAAAAATAATCTCTAGACAAGTTAACATTCTAAATTATGATATAAGCAATGCACTTGTTTTATTTAGATGACAAAGGGATAACTGACTGTAATTGAAGACAACTGGATAAATACATTGATAATAGTGTGGGTACACTGGATACTAGGATGGGCAGCTACACTCCTCCTGCAATCGAGAACAGCAACATCTTCTCTTTAGTAAATATTCACTGAGGCTTCGGCGCGAGCAGTCAGCAGCGTACGGTGGCGTGCAGTACATGTTGGAGCTCAGTGCCCACTGCACTGACTTCTAACCCTGACACCAAACCCTGTTAGGATTGGAATGTACCTGAGATTTCTTGCTAGCATGTACACCAGTTAGTACCTGAATATCCACAGTTTCCTCAGAAATAAGCTTTAAGGAAGACAAACAAAGCTGCGAGGCTGAACATGTCAGTACCAGTGCTGACTGCAGCACTGTGCATGGGCACAGACATGATAAACCTGAATTTAGTTCACGCTCCACTACACCTAAAAAAATAAAACAAACTTCTCCCAACTCAGATGAATCAGTGTTTACACTTTCTACAGCATTCATGCTTACACTCACACTCATTAAATAAAAAGGATAACTGTCCTGTTCATCTAAACAGAGGCTGAAGAATATTTGCAGCTTAATTCCCCCCCAAAAGTAAGTCTTCGTCTTTTCTTTGGACTGCCTGGGCTTTAGTAACCCTGTTTAGAACATGAAAGCTGCTCTTTCAAGAGAAGAGCAAATACAAAGGATGAGTGACAGCTGAAAGCCATTTCCTCACATAAAAGCAAGATTCCACTAATCAGAGTTAATCGCTGGTTACACAGAATCTTACAGGACCTGCCGAGTGAGAAATCCCAAAGTGGCAATTAGTGCTGTTCTGCTCAGCACTGCCCCCCCGCTTCTAGGCCACATCCAGCAGCAGCCAAGCCTCAGCTCCGAGCCAAGATCAGCATTTCCAGCTGAGGGAGGGCAAAATGATGTGGAGTGGGCTCTGGGACACAGAAAGCTCAGGCTGTGGGAGACAAAAATGTGTGCACTTATGGAAGAAGAAAGGGGGTCTGAGGTTTGAGTTTGAGGAGAAGGTGTAGGCATCAAAGATGTGGGATTACAACAGAGTAATCCTTCACAATCAAAAAAAGTGTTCTCCTAGAACACAAAAAAAAAACCTAAAAATCACCATCCTGTGTATCTAGGTAGACAGAACAAGCAGCACATTGCTACGGTGGATAACAAATTCACAGGTTCTACAAAATAATATAAAGTGTCATACTGTTGTGCAAATTCAGCCAAAATGTATCCTTTTCTGTCAGCAGTGAGCCAAACATTTGCAGCATTTATATTTTAACCACCACTGCCTTATGTGTCCTGGTATTGACCATATTTTAGCTGCTGAGCTCCCAGACTGTATGTGAATACACTGGCATGCATGTTTTGTTTTTCTAGGAAGAGATCTATAGGTATGGGTGAGAACAGTACTAGTGCCAAGCTACAGTAAACAGAGCTAAAAAACCATCCTAAACCATCCGTGACTGTGCAGAGGTAAATTTATCCTCAGGAATGTACGTGTTCTAGTTGCTAGGAAAACCCTAAAGAGCGAGCAGTACACGGAACCAGATATTCCATTACTAGCTGAGGATACTTCAGAGTCAAATCAACTGATCTTGAGTCAAGCAATCCTGAGTCGACCACAGCAACTCAGGTATAATATTGTCTGAAGCAGGATCCAGCTTAGGGCTGAGAAGACCTGAGCCATGGGCCATGAAGTGACAGCACCAGTCTGTGCCTGGTCCGTGCAAACACAGTGGGCTGTGATCTCCGCAGGGCTTACCGCTGTCCTTCACCGTCGGGACATCTGTCCGGGATGCAGTCGAAGGGCTGGTAATGGTATCTGAATGCAAAATATTGAGTAACACTGCTGCAGATCAGAGGGTTAATTTCCATCAGTTCAGAGGGAAACACACAGGACTTTTTAAAGACTATTAAATGATGCTATTGTTCAACTAGCACCATCCTGACTTTGGTGTTGAATACCCACTTTGAAAGCTCTGGAGGAGACAAAAATCACAAAGTAAATCATTCAGCCTTTAATATTGTAGAGGTTTATATTTGCTGTAGTTTTTGGCAGGAATGAGGGAAAATACTTTCTAAAAGTACTACTGATTTTCAGCTCAACACTTCCTTGAATGTGTTGATTTAAAGACAAAAAGGACAAAGTGCGTGTCCAATTTTTTTAAATTATAATAATATACAGTGATTGGACATTTGGTTATCCCAAAAATAGATCTAAGATAGGCTATCAGTAACAGGAAGAAGTACAAATAGAGCTAATTTGCATTTAACCCTAATTACAGAGCACAAGCTTAATAAATACTCTTTTCATGCAATGCCATTTGCACTACCTTATAAAATAGGAAGCTATTCCAAGGACTAAAACTGGAAAATTAGCTGCTCGTGGCATACTGTATTTCCAAGTACAACATGGCTTACTGTACTGCAGCGTTAGCCAAACCTTGAGGCCTGAACAAGGTAATAACAGAATTCACTATAACCTCAGTTCAGAGCTTTTCAATCTGAATAATGATAATAATAATAAAAAGAAGTTTAAAATCTCAGTTCTACAGTTTCAGTTTTACCAAAATAACTGATGACAAGGAAAATAGCTGTGCTTTAGCACACTTTACTGCAGTACTGTAGCAGTGAAATGTGTGCTTAAATGTCTTTGAATTTGCTCCATTTAGCAAGGCTAAATGAGTCTGAAATGACTCTGAAAGGTTTAAGTTGTTCGTACATTTTAGCATTTATTTTTAAAATTTGCTTTTTAGGACAAAATGCTTTTTTCTTCTTGTAACACTGATGAGAAAAACCCATCACAAAATAGATGGGTATCAGCAGAAAAGATATGCTGGTCTGTTAGCCTGCTATTTTGAGTAGCGAGTATCAGCAATAACAGAAAGAAAATATTTGAGGTGATTTTACAGGAACTGCACCATTTGCCAGCATAGCTATTGGCTCTGACTGGAGCCAGAACATTTCAGGCCACCACGTGTGGCCTGGCAAGCAACGCATTCTGCGTGGTTACTATTGCAGGTCTGGGGGAGGAGGGCAGGAAAAATGAGAATTCACTTGATTAAAAGCTCCATTCTTTAAATGAATAACCTCAATTCTTGGTGCTTCTCTGGGTGGCGTCTGGTCTTTCTTCACTCCCCTGAGATTGCCACATCCACCAGCACAACCTAGTGCTTGAGTGCTGCAATGACTGCTGAGCAGGGCAGCCGGCTCATCGCGCTGCCTACCCCCATCTGATTGTTAGCTAGAGCTGCAAATCCCTCTTATATTCAAAGCCCGAAAGTCCTTGCATTAGAAAAGAAGTTGCTGAACCTAATTAGCAGCAAAAACACACTGCTTATTTTTTTCTCCTTGATTAGAGGCAGATTCATAACAGGGAATTTAAACAGCAGAGATGACAGACCAGTTAACACTTGGAACCAGATTCCCTATTCCTCTCACAAGAAAACAGAAAACGCTGCTGTGCCCTCACTGAAAACAGACACCAACTAATGTGGATCTTAAATCAAATCTGCTACCTTGAGAAAACTCCCAGCAGAGACAACACATGGCCAGCTAAGAGATTAAGGGAAAGAGCACATCTCTGAATGCCTTACCCTGAAAGGAAGGAGCAGGCAGACTCTGGAGTTCCTTACTCTTTGTAGGAGGAAAGGTCATTACAGTGAGATCGTGTACGCAAGGTCCTGCAAAGCAAACGTTGCAGGTTCTTTCCTTTCAAGGGGAAGAAAGCTCTCTACCAGATAACTGGATTGAAATCTCTAGTGGTCTTTTATACAAATAGCACCTCCACCCCACAGAATGGGAACGCTTAAAGCCTTTACTTTTTCATTTCCTCAACAACAGAACAGTGTTGAAATGATCTTGGTTATGAACCAAAGGGTAGCTCAACATTTCCTTGGAGGCATTACTGGTTTAAGCAGTTTAACATCAAGTGCATTATATAGTAACTGTGCACCATATGCTTTCTGTGGTTTGGTGTGAAGAGGCTGCCAGATGGGCTCCGATACTTGGAGCTTAAAGTGTCTGAATGGAAAAGATTAGAAGAAAGAAGTGCCAGGCTCACACAAAATGGTTCTATTTCTTCTATTGCAAAGTACATGGCAAATGCAGAGCTGGCATGTCCTTTACCAGATGACAAAGTGAAATTTGTACAGGATGCTGAAGAAGCTAATGTAGCACAGTCTGATCTGAGTTCTGATAAACCATAAATGCAGTAAATCTGTAACCTAAACTAGTGGTCAGCTCTTCACACTCATCTGTCTGCTGTGTTACAGAAGGAAATGACTTGGGAATAATTCTCCTGCTTATCTTCCAGACTGATTCTGAGAAAAAGGGCAGAGAGGATGATACCTAAAACCAAAGGCACCTCCTAGCATCCATAAAAAATGAAATAGACAAAAAAGCTCATTTAGAGGTTTTTTAGAACTCTTTCAGGCTTTGCAGCAGGGCTATATTCAAGCTCACAGAACAAACAGACGTGGGGAAGACAAATATTTGGCTAGATCTTCTACAAAACAGCCTAGACACTATGGGAGACCGAGAGATTTTGTAGCTAGAATTTTCTGCATTATACCCAACATCATTTAATACTTCACTCTTGGAGACAGGGGAAGCAAGATGCAGTCAAGGTGTATAACATGTTAACAGAGCTCCCCTGCCTTTTCTCAGAGTTAACCCTGAGGTCCTGGTCAAATTCTACCAGGAAGAAGTTTAGAAATAAGCTTTAAAACAAACAAACAAATAAACCCCAAAACAACCATTGATTTTTAAAGGGACTCTTATACCTAACCCATTCACTTCTGAAAAATCCTATTCTGCCTTTTTAACTCTCACTGGTTGTTTGCTGTGATACAGCATTCTCCTGGTGCTCTCCTAAACTGCTGCCCAGTACAGACTGGATGAGCTCATTTCACTTCCAACAGGATGACTGTTTCACATCACCAGAAATGAAGGATACTCACTACTTACTCAAGAAGTAGGTTGCTGCCAATTTTAAGATAGTCTTTCATTTCCATACTATCAGCTCTTTAAACAGTATTTCCTCCATGCTTCAACACCTCCATGTCAAAAAATAATGAAGACATATTGCCTACTAGGTAAATTAGTATCTTGCTATATAAAATGACCTACAGGAGGACTAAACACTGACATACGTACCT
This sequence comes from Chloroceryle amazona, assembly GCA_027560015.1. Taxonomy (NCBI): domain Eukaryota; kingdom Metazoa; phylum Chordata; class Aves; order Coraciiformes; family Cerylidae; genus Chloroceryle; species Chloroceryle amazona. Next base: position 26,037 of record JANHFX010027976.1, read on the forward strand.
AGCAACTTTAGTTCTACAAAAGGAAGCACTACAATCAAAGTTACACTAGCCATGACAAAGCTTCCAAGTACTAGCACCCCTGTGTCTGCAACAACAGCGGCGCTGCGATCAGAGCTGCTGATTTACTGGATGAGAGCGTAATTGTTTGCAGAAAGGGGGCACTGAAAGTCAACCAAAGAGCTGACAATTTGCTTTCTACTCAACTTACTATGCTTTGGACAGGGTAAAAACTTGCCTCGTAGCACTGCACTCTCCAGATACTCCCACCTTGCATTTCTTTTTGTGATACAACCTAATTATTAGTGAGAACCTCCTTCCCAGAGCACAGATTCCTTGGGAGCCTTTCCAGCAGGGAAGAAAAATGCAGTCAGTGTCTATACAGCATAAACTACCCCTTTGTGATGAAGGAGGAGCCATTTAGAAGCAACTCAATCTTTGTTCTTTCTGCTTTAAAAATCAGATGACTGATTAGAGCTGTCCAAGGAAGTAGCCAACTGACTAAATTTCTTTTGAGTCTAACTACTTACAACAGGCCTCACCCACACTCTGCAGAGAGGTTCAAGAGGATTATGCATTTCAAGCTCTGTGACCGCTGTCAGAGAGGAAAAACACCCTTGTGTCTTCTTGTAACTGGGAAGGAGATCTTTTCTTTTTGAAGCTGACTTCCCAAAATAAGAAGAATGAGCTGTATGTTCAGCTTTACTAGGAACTGCAGGGCAGTGGGAAAGGTTGATTGACACAGTATTTAGGTAACTGAAATGCACATCTCAGAAATCCTGGTAGACATAAATATCAGTGGACAAACAACACAGAAAGGAGCTGAGCATCTTAGTTTGCCACACACCAATTAGAGCATAACCCTGAGAGGTGATCTGTAGCAGCTGGGACTCAGAGTTTCCCATAAAACTTAACTTCAGAAGAACATTCTTTCCCACACATCTGTATTAGTATTTTATTCACTTACTACCTCCCTGCAACACAGCCACTTTCTTCACCTCTTCAGAGTGTGCACTTTTGCTTAAGGAAGTTCATAAAAATAAGACTGATAAACTGAGCTTAGGCTGGGTCGTTTGGGTTGGGGGTTTTTTGCTGTGTCCAAAACCCATCTGCAAATTTCCATTTCTTTCTCAGAAAACATTTTATGAGCAGAAAATACTTAAAATACATTGATCCAAACCAGACAGATGATCATATTGTGTGCACAGGAAGCAGTTTTTCAAAATTCCCATGAGTTTATACATTCTATTCAAAGGTGCATTTCTACTTACTTGGTTAGCTTATGGCCTTTCATTGCTACAAGGAAATTTCTCACAGTCTCAGGACTCTGGTACCTACAGGGCGTTTTTGAAATATATTTCAGTGTCTACAACAGAGAGAGAGAGAGTAGACGTTATTTCACAGTTCCTATTTGCTTTACCAGCTGTGTATGAGACAGGCTGACTTTGAAAAGTCTCCTCAGTACTGCTCTGAAAAATTGGAAAAGTCAATTCGGGTTTTGGGGTTTGGCTTTTTACACTTTTTTTCTTTTAGCAGTGGAAGTGCTGTCACAGGTGACAGATCACTCACGGTTTTCTATCTTCAGTAAGACTGTACTGGTATTTGCTGAAGGAGTAAGAAACAGGCAATATATAAGTACAACTTTATGCAACGGAAGTGACAACTTATCCAGAAAGGCCCAGTGATTTCATTCTCTAAAGACATGACCCAGCCTGCTCATTACACAGCCAGGTGAGAATTACAGCTTTGACTATTCCCTCTGATCTGTTCTGATCTGAGCTGTTCAAAGCCCAAAGCTGTTTGTTGAAGAGTACAGGAAAGGAACGAGTTTTAGCTCCACCTACTAAAAAAATGACCTGCTGTGTGTGAAAGATGTTTGCTTTCTTGGTTTGAAATAATCTCTAATGATGCTAAGACTGTGATCAAAATAATAGCACCACTCAGATTTATATTTCCTTTTAAAGAAACAACATTTACAGATTCAAAGCTAGTTTAAAAAGGTACCAAGACATGGGGTTTGGATTTTCTTTGTAGTGCTTATTTTTTGTTGTTTTGTTAAGCAGCAACACTTCAGAAAAGCTGACTGCTATTCATCCTTTAAATCCCTGTTACCTTCTGCCAAGTTTTCATCTGCTCAGTGCCAGGGATACTCTCACTGCCAAGCTATAAATATCTCATTAAGCTCCCCAATCTACAGTTGTTTTCATCCTTTACATGCATATTTGGCAACGCTTTCTTAAAGCTTATAGAAGTAGGTTAGGTGGGTTGCCATGAAAATCTGGAATACTGTAGTATTAGAAATATTTATCTGACTTAAGACAATTTATCTGTGCTCCATTTTTAATGCAATGCCTGCCATGCATGGCTAAGTTTTGCAGCAGGTGACATCTGCTTGCTTTCTTTGAAAGAGAGATAGCACACTCAAGTAAAAAAAAAAAAGTGATAAAAAAGCCACACAAATTCTAGTTCATAGTGGCCTTTTCACTGGAAGTAGCTTAGAATCTTTCTGAATGTTGCACATTGCTTGGATTAGACCTGAAAATGAAGAGTTAGGAATTAATGAGCATCAATGGAAAAGTCAAGGAAATCTTTGCATCATCTGCACTGTGTCCAGCATCAACTGAAGGATTTAAAAGAGTATTGTCCACACTTATTTTGAATTGAGGAAGAAAATCTTTTATCTGTTGATACTGCACAGCTATATATAAAGCTTAAAGATCAAATTCTGCTTTTCTTTCAGTCAAATATAAAGAAAATATAACTAGAGTTTACAGCAGCTCCTCTCCATGCACAAAACTGAGCATCCTCTAAGTATTTAACATGTAGCAATGTAACAAAGCAAGTAAAGCTTTAAGGTGCATTCTGACAAAAGGCACTTCAAGGACCTTTCTCAGCTGTTTCAAAGAGGTACAGGAAGAGACTGTCAGTCTCCAGGAAGGTTTAAATTTGATTTCTTTTTTGCAAACCCCTATTTTGTCATATATGAGGCTTAGGAATTACAACTCTATACCTTTTCAAACAAAGCCAGAACTAAAACAGAAACAAAGCCTAGGCCAAATCTTATCCACATGAGTAGTTTCACCGCTCAACAGGGTTACTCATGCGAGCAAGGGAAACTGCTTTCAACTCACTGCCAGCCATGGTGCTACTCATGCAATTCTCTGACACAGACACAATAGGTTATACTGGAAGTCTCCTATGAAGTTGCTAATTTGAGATATTTCAAATGTTAATATTTGTATTCTAGGATTTTAAAAGCTCTTCCTAGCAATAGATTAAACATTACCAGTCTGGCATCAAAATAATGTTGCTGTTTGTAGGTGTGATTCTGTGATTCTTTTGACAAAAACAAAATATATCTATTTTAGTTGGAGATTATTAGTTTAAACCCCAAACATATATGATCTGTGCCTTAGCTTTGAAGTCATGATTACATGGTATCATCAATTCATCAGATGACAGCAAGTTCTGCCCTGGGTCTTAGAAGGATAGAATAATTGGCATCAGAAAAAAACACCAACCACAAAAGTAAACAGTTAAAAAACAGGTTGGGGAGGGGGGGGTGGTATTCTTTTTTGGATAGATTTTAATATGAACAGCTGCATATCCCTGCCCTGGCAACGCATTTACAGCCTACAGCCTGAATAAACTGACCACAGGGAAGTGACAAATATTTTACTGTGATTTTTTCATAGAACTTTCAAACAAATTATTGTATTTGATACACAGAAAATTGACACAAATTATGAATATATAGACCCAAAGCGCTGAATTACTCCAGCTCGGGCTAATTTGCCAAGGAATTTCACAACGTGACTCACTTCGTACATGATCGTGTTCAGATTCTGCTGACCAGAACTCTGCTTGTTTTTTCCACTCTCTTTGCGCTGCTGTTTAAGATCAGTAAGTAACTGGAACACCTAGGGAAAAAAAAATCAAGTGTTTTAGAACATCTGAGAGTGTTTTACCTGAAGATATTACATCAGGAACACAGAAATGAACGATGCAAATTCCTAGCAACCAAATAACAATAAAAAAAAAGCATGGCTTCTTTGGTGAACGCACCAGTGAGTGAAATGAAAAGTGGTTTGTCACTGGAATATGAGTAGCTCTGTAAGTTTCAGGGGGTTTTTTTAAAAATTGTGATTATTTTAAACAGGTTTTCAGCACCTGTTAAATGTCATGCAACAGCTCCAAAGGAAATGCTGCCAGGATGAATTTCTGCTGCTTGTTTATCTTATCACACGTCCTGAATAAAGTTTGGTTATACCCTGACAAACTGGCAGAGTACCCATTTAAATACGAGTGATGCTTGAAGCAAAATGTCACACAAGGATTTGTTATGACAGATGTACCTATAACATTTAAATGGACGTATTTTCTGTCTCACAGGGATGGAATTTCACATTATCTGCCAAAAAAGCCAGGTAAATTCAACAACTGCCACACTGCTAAGAGCCAACTAAATAAAGGCTTGACCTGAGATGAGTGATCCTGTTGTAAATTCCAGTGTTATTCATAATAAACGGTAGTGACTGGTGTGGTGGTGTGCTACGTTAAGCCACAAAGATGAAATTAGCTCCCTGTTTTATTACAACAACATAATACAAGCAGACATCCCTGAAATCTATGTAATAACACTGTCTTCACATTTCTGATGCAGTGAATATTAATGGAGTGAGATTCAGAGGGTCAGTCTGAAGGCAAAGGAAGATGCTTAGATTTTTGCAACTGTGCTTTGTCAAATCTGTTGCAACACCACATCTTTATTCATCATATGCAGCAAAACATTGAATAATACCACGATTGCTTTTTTATTCCCCTATTAAATCACATTAGGTTGAAATTTCTTCAGATGTTTTGCTTCAGGCTTTACGGTGTATCCAGAGCCAATAACCACAGCAAAGTAACAGACCTCTTCTGACTGCTTATCCCCTAATTTTTAACTAGCTTCATTCAAGATCCAGATCCAACAGCATTATAAACTGACAAGTCCATGAAAATAGAATACAAATACTTCTAGACAGTGAGAAATAAGAACACTACCGGCTACAAAACCTGCAATTACTTTATACTGCACCTTCTACTAAAAATGAACACCTTGTGTGTCAACCACCAGCAGTCGACCTTCATTTGAAAGCCAGAACTGATGCTATGAACCTTTATCTAAGGAATATTTGAAGAAAATATAACCAGTGACAATGAGATACAAAATGACAACTCCACAAACTCACAGAATAAAGGTAGGCACAGGACATAGATGTCAGTCCCAAATACTCCTTCCAAACACCACTTTGGACACAAGTTATTACCTCGATACAGAGAATGTTAGCTATGCCAGTCAGAGCGCAACTGGGAAGAGGAGTGAACAGAAAGAGACTGGCAGTTTTAGGGGAAGCAGGACTTTGAAGAGCAGTGAAAAGCTGTGCCCCACAAGCCTATAGCTGCAGACACTGCAAATCCCTTCCTGCAAGGGATGGAAAAGCTGCAAGCGTGACAAATGCTGCAAAAGGGAACTGAGAAACAAGTGCTCTCAACAGTAACTTCGTTTTCCACTTCCTTTTGCTCTTTTTCAACACACGTGGTACATTCACCAACAAAAAGACTCAGCTGAAGAAGGTTCTGACTGAAGAGCACAAGGAATGGGTCCTGCCATTCTCCCTATTCTTGTCCATCCCTTTAGGACACCTACAGCCTTTACAGAACGTGACTGACACCGCTAACTGACCCTCAGCAGGCAGCAATGCCTACATTCCAACAAATATCCCAGGAAGGAGGAAGAAGCAGGGATTTTGCAACAACAAGTCTCTGAAATACTCACTATTTTCTGCACTGCAGTAGCATATGGTTTTAACAGACACTTAATACTAGTTTGGCTGACATGGTATCATCTGTTTCTTAGGCGTGACAGTTCTTTCCAAATGCCTCATATAAAGCTCTCCTAAGAGTCACCAGATGGGTGCTGTGCTGTACACAGACAGATGCAGCTCAAGATAAAACACTTCAAGATTTATTTCAGGATAGGATGAAGCAGCTGTGCAACTTAGAAGCTTCAGGAATAAAATATAAACAAAGCACTTGGGTCATGAAAACCATTCCAAAAATTACATTCATAAACAAAGCACTGAAATCTTTCCATTACTTGGCTGAAGTTAAACCAACAAGAACACTGTATTTCTTTCTACCTCGCTGAAAATGTATCTTTACTCAGGAGAGAGGCAAATGATTCAGAACTTACCTATGCTAGAAAGTAAGATTATTTTTGAATTTGTTATTTAGATGCTACTATACCTGTTTTGTTATGACAGGGCTCTGTAGCTTCCCTATGACACCAGCTCAAGATACATCCCTGGCTGGCTTCTGAGAGAGTTTAACCTGAGGAACACATCAGGGAACAGCAAACTGCCCCATGCTCACTATAACCTGCTTTGGAAACATCTCAAGATCTTTATAAAAAATACTGTTAGAGGTCTAAGACTACATTTCCAGTAGTACTGGCTTTAATAAATCTATGCATTCATGAATTCTAGGTTCTCAAATGACACTGCACATCACAGGGTCAAAGCTCAGTATGAAACTAATTCTAGCAGCACCACCTGTGAAAAAGGTTTGTATTTTCCTGTGAGAATTTTTATTTGCGATATTAAAGAGATTCCAGCAATTAATGAGTCACACACTTGGTAGTATACTGGCTTATCATAAGATAAAATGTAAAAAAAAATCCAAAACAAAACCAAGATATTTTGGGCATTCCTGTGGGGCCTGCCCCAGGTGATCCTACTCTGGAAGGGAAGTTGGACTCAAACTCCTGAGGTCCCTTCCAAGCCCCACCATTCTGTGATTGCTGCCCAGTTAGAGGTGTCAATATTGCCCATCTGGGATCCAATGCACCACCCATCACACAAAGCACCAGTGAACCCAGCACACTTGCCCAAATACACACGATTAAAGATGTAGAGAATCAAATCCTAGCTAACGAGCCATCACACACAAGTGGGTTCAACAGAGCACAAGACAACAGTGTAAATATGACAAGGCTGAAGTTAAAGATGTTCACATTCTAAGATCTGTTCCTCATCTATTTGAAAAAGATACTGGAATCTGTTCTTATAGATCTGGGACCAACCAAATAATGACATGGCACCCATTTCTACTAAAAACTATTAATTTTCTAGAAAAACTAGAATTTCTTTAAAAAACTTTGTTCTTAATAATAAAATCAAATAGAGGGGGTGGAAATCACACACAGGACTGGCAGTTCTCATCTTCCAAAGAAGTATACAAGGGACGAGTATATTTTTTTTACCTTTTTTCACCTTTTACCTGCTGGTTTAAAACCAGGACAAGGGTAAACTTACCTCAAAGTTACTCAGCAATGCAGCATTTGCATCTTTTCTAAACAGAAAAAAAAAATAAAACAATTAATTTCTGTTCCAAACAAAACTGTCTAAAATTTTTCTTTGCAGAGTCACACATACTCTGAAGGAACAAACACTACTTTCATGAAGTTAAACAGCAAAAGCATCACAAAAAAACTATTTTTGGCGATTCTGCAATTACTGAATTGTTGCCACCTCTGGAAAATATTTTTCATATTTTTAGTAGAATGATTACATTAATATACAGAATATCTTGCTGAATTTTCCCCAGAAATCATAATACACTTAGACAACACAATCTTTTTACTCAGCCCCACCATTTCATCCACTGGCCCAATTATACAAACTGAAGCCAAATTGCCTCTTCCTTACAAAAAGGGCCTCCAGTTTTATTTGAATAAAGACTGATGGGAAAATCATTCAGATTACACACACTGTTTATTTATTTAGTCAAGAGTATGGAGAAGGAAAATAGGATTACTGGGTTTAGTACAATGTACACGTGTGTGCACAGATCAAGACATGGCACTATATTTACACATTCTGTACCGAGCTAAAAACCCCTCACTGCATTTCCTGTTTTATTCTTTGAATATTTATGTGTCTGCTCCTTTATTAGCAGGGCAAAGCTGAGTCCCATTTTCCATCAGCCAAACACTATCTACTCATTCTGTCCCAGTCAAGCAAGTCTTTATCCACCACAGGTAGACTGAATGCACTGAATCAACCACATATTTAGACTAATCATGCTTCTATTATTACTAGATATGGTAATTTTATATTTTTATATTTAAAAAAATGGGAGAAAAACTGATGCAGAACATCCTGTATTCCCTGCACAACGCATTCTGCTGAGCAGCCAACACAACAACGAAAAGTTTCCATACAAAAGGAAAAAAAGGCCTCTCAGGTCTGCGCAACAGCTTATAAAAAAAAAAAGAAAAAAAGAAAAAAGAAAAAAAAAAGGTACAATGTATTGTTAAGCACAGTCAACTGTTTGAATAAAACTGTCACGTTCATCACTTTCAAGCGTCCACAAACTTCCACAGGTTCTATCATTGTTTTTAAATGAAAAGGACCTTCTAAAATACGCTGAGATGAACTTCAACTTCCATTTCGCTGACTCGAGTGAAACTTCAGCAAGTGAGCTCACACACGCATTAGTTTTCATTCATGTTTCACAAACCATATAGCTTTTGTTGTTAGGTAAATGCAATTCTTCAGAATGTTTGCATTCAGGCTATCGCTACAGAAATCCCTATGGATCAAAGACATTCTTTGTTAGAAATAATAATGCTCCAGAAGAATTATATAGGGAATTATTCTGTTCAATAAGTGAAAGGGTCATATAGAGTAAATACATTACTATGTAAATGAGTCTGTGAAATAGATCTGAAGTTAAATTATTTAAGACAATGGATTCTTTTTTTAATTCAGCAAAGTAATTTTTACTTCTAACAATGGACACCAAATGAGTCAGCCTCAAATCCCCAACACTTTTTGTTATGTGGAAATACCAGAATTATAAGCCAATAAAAAAGACCCATTTCAAAAGCTTTTGCAGAAGAACTTATAAAGTAGAAATAAAATTTTCTTCAGTCCTAAGTCTCAGGAATCAACTATCTATTTTACATTCAGGCAACAAGAAAATATAAACAATGAATTCTAGTGAATATTTTTAAATTAGCAATTGAACAGTATGCCTAATTTTTATGAGATTAAGACTTGAGCAGAAAGGAAAAATATATGCCATGTTAACACCAATCTGGAAACACTTTTGAGAATCTTTAAACTAGGTTAATATTTGCCCAAATTTTAGTCCAAACCAAAAATATTATTGAGGTCTTCTGCATATATCAAAAAATATCTAAGTAAATGGCAGCACACCTCTAAGAATGTCACTGCCACATCATGTTTTTAATTCCACTGTGTAAAATATGTTGTATATTTAAACCACATTTTCTGGAGGGTTTTTTCTCTAGTAACAGATACTTCTGACATGGGAGGAACTCAGGAGAGGTTTTCCTTGTTGCAAAGCTTCCCTCTATGAAGGCCATCGGGCAGAAGACACAAGATCAGGAAGGTTAAATTCCAACAGCAATTCAAACTGGACTGAGTTGTTCTATTCCAATGCAGGGGACAGTCACCTACAGCTGAGGACGTCACTCCCCAGGTCTTCTACCTCTGATGTCCCTTCCTATCGGTACTAAAAAAGGTAGTACCACGAAAATAAGTTGCAGGACTCAAGGTAATAAAGACCAGCTGTATAAGCAGCATCACAGACTTACTAGTAAACGTTTCAAAATCACTTTTCTCAGCAGGGCAAATCCTATCCTTCCTCACACGCAACAGCACCTTTGAGCCTGTGTAGATGTTTCACAGTATTTTTCAACATTCAACAGCAGGAACAGCTCTTTTCCCTATCGCCTGCTCCTCACATTAAGGCTAAGGCAATAAAAACTCAGGTTTCAATGATGAGTCTTATTTGTCAGCTGCTTTTGAATGTTACATAGAGAAGCTTTAACAGTAACACGTGTAATAGGATAGAAGATTTAACAATAATAAAGCGTCCATGGATAACATGAACCGCAGGAGCTCAGCTGACTTTTGTGGCTGCTGGCATACATCCCATGGGATGGGCATCCTCCGGGCCCCCGTCCACCAGGAGCCAGTCCATTGATATATAAGCACATCATGGAACGAGCTCCAAAGAACTCACGAGTTTCTAAGCTGCAAGACAGGTCCAATCCTCTTGTTTTGTGCCCAGGTGATGCTAAGACAGAAACAGGTGTAGTGCTGTCAGTGTACGGAAGGCAACAAAAGCTGCTGCCTGGGATGGCAGCCTGGGGGCTGACTGGTGGAACTGCCCCCAGTTATCAGCTAGATACAATTTTGGCTTGCCTCTTGTGTTTGCAGTTGCTGGCGCACACCCATGAGGTTTTCTCCCTCTCAGCATATTCAGCTCCTAGGAGTCATCTGCCTGATACCGGCAGGAATAACTCTCTCCCAGAAGCCACAGCCAAGGATTCAGGTCCCGCTCTCCTGGGGCAGAGAGGAGCTGCAAGTGCCCGGAGTCAGGCGGGCAGGAGAGATGGGGACGGAGAGCAGGATCCAAACCCAGCCACGACGCCTTTTGCCCGAACAATCAGATGCTTCAGCAAGATTTTTAAAGCAAACAAAAACTCCTCAGTTACTCCTGAGAATTCCTGAACACGCCGCTGGTTATAGGGGTGTTAGAGGTGCTGTACACCCCACACACACTGCTGAAAGGCCCACGTAGATAAATACCCACACACTGCAGGCAGGCCCATATAGACACAGCTCCACACACCGCAGGCAGGCCCGTGCAGATATATACCCCCACACACCGCAGGCAGGCCCATATGGGTATATATACAGACCCACACACCGCAGGCAGGCCCACAGCGTTACACTCCCCTGCCCCGCGCCCTTCCCGCCGCTCCTTACACCTCCATCTTGTCCGCCGCGCGCTGGGGCTGCCTCCGGCCGCCGCCTCGCCGGGACCTTCCCCTCACACGCACGTACCCACCCGCAGCCCGCCCGGCGAAGGGAGTGCGGAGGCAGCCGGGCGTGCCTTGAAGGAGGTGG
>JANHFX010027977.1:0-39441 GCA_027560015.1 Chloroceryle amazona
CCTTGAGTATTGTGTCCAGTTTTGGTCAAGTCAGTACAAGAGAGATATTGAGGTGCTGGAGCGAGTGCAGAGGAGGGCAACGAAGCTGGTGAGTGAAGGGCCTGGAGAATAAATATTATGAAGAGCAATTGAAGTGGCTGGGACTGTTTAGTTTGAGGAAGAGAAGGCTAAGGGGAGACCTCATCACTCTCTACAACTACCTGAAAGGACACTGTAGAGAGGTTGGTGCTGATCTCTTCTCACAGGTAATTAACAATAGAACAAGGGGGAATGGCTTCAATCTGCAACAAGGTAGCTTTAGACTGGACATTAGGAAAAAAATTTTCACAGAAAGAGCGGTCAGACACTGGAATAGGCTGCCAATGGTTGAGTCACCATTCCTGGATGTGTTTAAGGGTCGTCTGGATGTGGTGTTGGGGGATATGGTGTAGGGGAGAACTTTGTAGAGTAGGGCTGATGGTTGGACTTGGTGATTACAAGGGTCTTGAATCATTTCAACTTGAATAATTCTGTGATTAGTGAACCCAGTATTGCTAAGACAGCTCAACTGGTGACATGACATTTGCTGTATCTACCTCAAATTTCTGAAAGCACTGTGGTTTTGCTAATTAACTCATACAAAGAGCCAAAACAGTGAGACCCTAGTTCACTAGGAAGGACTTCAATATTTTTTGAAGGCATACAGGTCTACAGTAGCTCTGAGATTACACCTTCCCTTATGAACTCTGATGCCCTGTCATGACTACGGAATAGAGGTGCAGAGGGTGCAGCTGCAATGACTTTTTTCTATCGCTACCCATTACTTCTCAGTCTTTCGCACAACAGGACAGTAGTGATAGAAGCCACCACCTGAATTATTCAAGATTTAAAAAAAGCATCATCACGACAGCCCTAATGGTGATATCACCCACCCAACAAATTGCAGCAAGTTCAGTCTGGAGTTCTGCCCTGAGCTTATTCTTTGAAATAGTTTCCTACACTCTCATAAAAGCATAGAAAGAGTTGTGATTGAAGGGACATCTGGAGGTCCTGTACAGTCTCCTGATCCAAGCAGATCTCAGTTGCTAGCTCTTGTTCTTAACCACTTTTGTAACACATCGTCCCCCCTCCCCACTGCTATGTTTCTTTGCAAATGACAGAATGGATCAATAAAGGTGATGCCACACAAAGTGGAGGTGGGTACAGAACACAAGAGTGTGAATAAGAAAATAGGTAGCAGGCAAGTTTTAATCATTCAACAACCTTGTAGATAGAAGAGTAAAGCATATGAAAACCACCTAATCATTTTGCCTTCCAGAAATCTTCTAAGAGATGCATGAGAAATGCCCATGGAGAGCAGAACTTCTTTATTCTGTAGTTCCAGCTTTCCATGATTTTGTATGAAACTGTAGGTTATCTTAAATGAGGAAACTAGTTGCCTGAGGCATTTTGTACTATTCTGGATTTCTGGAGGGGTAGGAAATATCAAAAGAGACTTCGCCAGGTGGAAAAGAAATAATCATTAATTGCTCTTTAAAAATTAGGGTATTATGAAAAATGTGTTTTGTTTTTTTTAACAGTGAGCTGCAGAGCTGAATTGCAGTCATCTTTATCGGATCTAATTGTTAATACTGTCCTCTGTCTTTCTAAATCTCTGGATTTGTATTTTTGGGTGCTTAAGAAACATTCACATGTAAGATGGTAGCCACAATCTGTTCACTGATAGAAAATATTGCTAAATATTGCAAATTATTTATAGTGAAGAAAGCAGATCATTTATTACTAAAGAGATAATTTGATACTAAAAACTACTACAACAAAGCTAAGCACCAGTCAAGGTGTGGTTTAGGAAAGAATTGTGACTGACAGTAGCAAATGTGAATGAAATATTCCTCTTAATGAAGGCTTTTCTGTTTTTCCTGCAAATGAAAAGACTCCAATTAAGATAAAAGCATGATTTGTGTGCTATTCTAACTTGAAAGAGTTAATGTTGCTTTAAAAATCTTGGACATTTTGAAATATCTGACAGAGATGAAAGTAACATGTAGAGGTAAATTTTTATCTTTGATGACCTGTCATGAAGTGTATTGAGTACCAGCTGCTGTGAATTTAATTTCAAAGTTGGTTTTGACAGTGTGTTCCAATTATATCCTTATTGAAAGGCTAGCTTTTTGGTAGATCGACAAGTTTCCTTTTTATTTTTACCTTCTAATGAGCAAAACAATCTGTTACAGTATATTGATCCAGCTTATTTATTTCTGGATATTTAAAATATGGTCTGCTGTCCTTCACTTCATATACATTTACCACTGCACAGCAATAAATACACTCGCATTTGCAAAAATGGGGAAAGGTTACTTTTAAGGAATGAGTGCTTTTCCTGTGAAATGAAACTATTTATATGGGCTTATTTTAGCTAGAGGGATGACTGTTGTGTTTGGATATGTGTTGACCAGACACTTTACCTAGGCACACTAAGGGTCATTATCACCGTCAAGAAAGACAATAGATGATATAGTCTACTCCAATGTCATGAATTATGACTATTATTTAGATACCATCACCATCTGTTGGCCTGGTTCTGAGAAGCGCATAAAGACCTGATTCAGAATACTACTGTTGAAGAGTCATCCTAAAACAGTGATTGTAACATATGCAGAAATCCTCTGCATCCAGACACTTTCAAGATGGATGCCATCAACAGAAGGGAACTTGCCAGAGTGCTGCAAAAGGGCATGGGGCACCAGCCACAAGTAGTAGCATGGGAAATTTTGACTGGACATGGGAAAGAAATCTTTATGAAAAGCAAGTTTAAGCACTGCCCAGAGAGGTGGTAGAATCATCATCCTTGGGAGTTTTTAAAACCATCCATGACAAGACCTTGGCCATCCTGATCTAGCTTTGCAGTTAGCCCATGTTGGAGCAAGTGACTTTGCAATGTGAACTTCCAACCTAAATCCTTTTCTGAGTTTATGATATTTAAAAAGAAGGCAGCATGGAGAACATTCTGAACATCATGCTGGAAATCCAGAATACATACTACTTACTGGAAAGAGCTTCAGAAAGGAGTAGGCATGGTGGAACAGTGGTGTAAAAGAGACAAGTAAAAGCAAGGGCCACTGCGATTATTCAGAAATGAGGAGAATATGAGGGATGATCAATATTGGTAGATTAAATGTAAAAGCATCCTAACACTTTTTCTCACAGTGTATGAGTATTCATTTTAAGAAGGCATCAAAACTAACTAGTTTGAATGCTTCAGGAGATGGAAGGCAGAGAGAGAAACAGCAGAAACTATGTGGTGAGGATACAGAAGAGACAGACTGAAAGTAACATGACTGAAGAAGAAACTACTTATCACCTATTTATTATTTCTGTGTTATTTCCAGCTTAGTACAGGGAGCATCAAATACCGTGAATCCAATTCAGGGGTATAAATTGTTCTAAAATTTAAGACAGGAATGCTGCAACTGAACCAGAAGAAAAATTCCCAGAATAAAAATTCATGCAATTAAAAGGAGGACATAGTCTTGAGATAAGGAAATTAAAATGTGCCAGACTGTGATTAATGGTTATAATCAACAGAGTACAGCTGATCTGGACAATTCAGCACTAGGGGTTGGGTCTCAACTGTGTTGATGCTAATTACATTATATTTCCATTTAGCTTGCTTTTTGTGTTAATTTAATAGTGGCACAGGATATTAACTCTGACATCTAAAGCAGTATCCTAATCAGCTGAATTAGGGTATGGCCATATTGTGGCCATAATATGAGTTTCTACCTGAGTGAGCATTTGAAATTCCATACTGTGAAATTCTCAAAAGCAGATTTCAAAAATACACCTGTGGCTTTTCATGTCACACATGTTTATGTGCACAAGCACATGGAACATCATTAGTACCCAAGACTGCTTTACTTAGCATTCTTGTCAGGAAATATTTCTACAGTAATTGTGTCCTTGCTTGTTTATATTGCAGTTTGTATGTTAAAAAGGGAATCACTCAACCTTTTTTTCTTGTAAGCTTGTTAATAGAATACTTCACATTTTCAAAGATCAGAAGATGGACAGAATAATGCAATCATTTTGTCAAGGTAGCAAAGACTCTTGGGGAAGACCAAAACATTTGAAATAAATAAGAAGTAAATTCTGTATGCATGGTAAAAACACATTGTTTAGTCCGGTGGGATAACAGGTAGTCAAGATAATGTGCATTCAGACTTACTAGTGTATAGCATAGATTAGATTTACTGGTAATTCTTAAAAGCATGCAGTATCTTCCATCTGCTCATGAAGTGAGACAGACAATCAGAAAGCATAAGAATTTAACCATATGTTTTAATGCTGGGAAATACCAAACACACCCAGCTCCCCTTTAAGTTTACGGTTGTTGACCAGAGGTTAAAAACTTTGTACTATGGACAAGCAGATAGTAACATATAACAACATTTGAGCTGATACAAGACAAAAAAGTATAGCTTCATCTAATACAACACCACCCCAACTGTTAAAAATACATAAACTGTTACTCATAGGTTCAAAAATTATTGGGAATGGATGAACAAGATAATATTGCCAAATAAAATAAAAATCAAAGGGTTTTTTTAAACCTTGTGATGCTTAAATATTTCTGACATAAGCTTATGATTGTTCAGTTTAAACAGTATAGACTAACTTCCTTGAATATGATACAAGTTATCCATCTATTTACAGTTTTCATCATTCAAAGGGGAACAGAGAAATCTCATATTTACCTTTTTATTATTCATTATTATATTCTAGATATCTTTCTTTATCAGAAAAAAAAAAAAATTCTTCCTGAAAAGTAATTCTGTTATTACTGAAGGAGAGTACACACAGACCCCTATAAAAGGAAATGGGATATTGAGTATTCTGCAATTCATCGCTCAAAAATTAATTTGGCTAATTGAGTCTTGTGCTAGAAAGTAGTTAAATTACACTAGACACCTTCCAAAAAAAAAAAAAAAGCTCTAGGTATATACTTATTCAAGTTCTGTCAGAGTTAAAATAAAATGTCAGCCAATACTGTATCTTGTTACTAGAAAGGTTTTCCGCACTGCAACCTAATTTTCTCTTCCTTTAATTATATCTTCTTTATCCTTATTAATGCTTCTCTCTTTTTTTTTTGGTGTTGATGTGTGTTACCTACTCACAGAATAAAGTAATGGCTTTTAAATAAGATGTCTAGGCTGTTGCTGTTTTATTTTGCCACATATCTTTTCAGAAGTAAGATCTTTTTAAATTCCTCACTTTCAAATCTCTCCAGGATGTCAATAGTTGGTAACAAGACCAGCCAAATGAAATAGCACATAGAGTATTATGTTGCTTAAGAATCACTTAGAGAGACTATTCTTTTCCTGGTATGTGATGTAGCTCCTCTTCATGTGCCAAAGAAAACTTGGCAGATCACACTTCATGCTTTCCAATTTATTATAATTCCCTAGTCTCTTTCAGACTTTGTATTGCTGAGAGGATACCTGTGCAAAGTCAATTTAACACTCTTTACTTGCTGTTGTATTAAATAGCGTTACATAGGATTGCACAAAAGTTTGGAAAAGACCTCCAAGAAGGGCTAACTTCAAAACTAAACTGTTTTTTTTCAGCTTGTGCTGGTGAGTTTGGAATATATCCAAGAATGAAGATAGTAGTACCTCTTCAGACAATCTCATGGAGCTGGACTCCCTCTTAAGATTTTCTTCCTCATGTCCAACCAAAATGCTCATGTTGCAATTTGTAATAGATCATAGAATCATAGAAATGTCTGGGTTGGAAGGGACCTCTAGAAGTCATCTAGTCCAACCCCCCTGCTGAGAGCAGGGACATCTTCAACTAGAGCAGGTTGCTCAGAGCTCTCTCAAGCCTTACCTTGAATGTCTCCAGGGAGGGGGCCTCAGCCACCTCCCTGGGCAACCTGTTCCAGTGCTCCACCACTCTCATGGTAAAGAACTTCCTCCTTGTTTCTAATCTAAATCCACTCCTTTCTAATTTAAAACCATTATCCCTCATCCTTTCACTCCAGGCCTTTGTAAACAGGCCCTCTCCAGTCTTTTTGTAAGCTCCCTCCAGGTACTGGATGGTGGCTGTTAGGTCTCCCATGACACAGGTTGAAAAAAAAAAAATCAAAGTATTTAAATTCCTTTGTTGCTTATAAAGTTGGGAAAAAGGGTTTTCTGTGAAAAAAATTTAATTCTGTTGACAGCCTGACTAAGGCAAAGTTTTTCATATAGATTCTTGATTTTATATCACCCGATAGCCTTTCATAGCTAGTTCAGCTGGTCCTGCTGAACTTGCATCCTCATGGGGTCTGGTTTCACACTGCACAAGTTGAAATGATACAGGAAAGTTCATGCCTCTTCTTTTGCTGAAAGCAATTAGAAGAATGTGTTTTGTAAGTGGGAGCCTTTAGAGATAGCATAATGCTCTTTGAAAAAAATTGTGTATGTTTTAGAAATTTTGTCTTGGTTTCCTCCCAGACAATATATGATAAAAATCCCTTCACATTTGTCAGAGCACTTCCATTTGAGGTAGTAAACTAAAACTTGAACTTTACATATAGACACATCAGGGTTCCAAATCCTCTGATTTTTTTTTCCCCAGACTGGGTCCGTTACCTGGTATGCAACTGCCAATCACACATACAAGGTATTTTCTTTATTCTCGTGAGAGTGCCATCATGGGAACTAGGTCAAAACTAGCAGACCAACATCCTAAAACACCAGTTATTTATACACAAAGTTTTAATTATATTAATCTTTCTAATACATATGCATTGTTATTCACCTCTAGGATTGGTTCATATAACCTCACTTGCTATGTAAACCACCACTCATGCTCTGTACAATTCCTTAGCTATTAATTTCCTTGTTCTTTTGAGAGGGTGGCATAATTTGAGTAGGTGGTCCATGAGTCAGTGGTTGCAATTGCCCCCGATGGAACTACCTTTTGCACAGTTTCACTTAGATTTGGCAGTCAACAGTTCTTCACAGCTAGTTGGTTAGCCAACTGAACATTCTTTCTACAGCTTTTGTTCTAGACAGAGGTATCCTACTACTAATGACTAGATCCTGTCTCTGTTTGAGAGAAATATGTTGCTAAACATATTACTAGGTATGGAATTGCAAAAGCCCAAACAGGTTTTTCCCATGCTCACTTTAACTAACTTAAAATATACAAAAAAAAACATAACTTCTAAACTTATAATCTTTTCTGGGGCATTGATATCAATATGTACATTTTTTTTTCTTGCTGTCATAGTTTTATGTTTAAGTATCATTGGTTTTATAGTCTGCAGCCAAAATGTTCTTACTCATTCCTAGTTTCTCTTTAACGGACATGAGGTAAGACATTCTGAAGGCTGTGAAGCCTATGCTGGAGTAGGCTCCTGGCAGGGCCCCATGGAAAGAGAAGAGGTTTTCTGGTAGAACTTGTGACCTTATGGGGGACCCATGCTGGAGCAGTCTGTTCCTGAAGGACTGCAGCCCATGGGAAGGACTAGCTAGCACTGGAGAGGTTAGTGGAGGATTGTCTTCTGCATGATGGACCCCACATGGTACCTTTCATCATTGGATACCCATTTTTTGCTTTTATACAAATATTTCTTAGCATGCACATCTTTCATGTATCTTACAAGGGTTCCAAGAAACTTAACAACTAGTACTCCTTTGACAAAAACAACACCTTCAGTATTATGGTTATGATAGTATACTTCTTCATTAGTCTTTTTCTGAGCACAACAAAAACTGCTGGTCACTCTCTTGCTACATGGATTTTAAAATACATAAAGAAACCACACATTTTGTGCTGCAAGTTCTGCTAGGTAGTTTGCATAGGATGAATCATTACAGGGAATTAGTTTAGCAGAGCATGGAATTCTACATTCAGCTTTGTTGTGGATAATGTATTGCCCCTGGCAGCAGTTAGGCTTTTTCTTAGTAGCTCAGTAAGTAACATCTTCAGAGATCATTCCTCATTTATATATGAAAACATAACAGGTGTTGTTTCTGTTTCAAGCATCTCTGCATCCCTAGACAATGAAATTACTATCTTTTATTTTTTCACAATTCTTTTAAAAATGAGATCAATGACCTAAGAGTCCTCTCTGTACTTGTGTAAGTGACTTTATATGTATTCAAGCATGCTCCAGAAACTGTTGATGGATAACTCACTCATTACATTGATTGACAGCAAAACATCAGGAAGAGCATCTATTTGTGACTGCTTTGTCAGGAGAAATACTATCTGTATGCTGCTGCCTATATGTACCTTGGCATTTTGGCACAATATCTAAACCACTAATGAATGAAATGCTATTCAAAAGAACACAGTAGTATTGGTTCTGACCAAACATTTGAAAACAAATAGAGGATTACAGAACCTCAGATCAAATGGGGAAGCATTGTCCCAAGTTTTATCTACAGATGTCTTCTTCCTCTTGTTGACTGTCTTCTTGCCCACCCCCTGCCCTGCCTCGCTTTTCTCTGTTATTTCATTTTATTTCAAAACCTCTTGAGAAACCATTCTATCACTGGCTTTTTTTTTTTTTTTCTTTTTAAGTTTGTTAAATATTTATGTATCTAGAAGCTTTTCAGTGCTTCCTTTTTTCTTAAGCTTTTTTTTTCTTTTCTTTGTTTTTTCCATCAGGGACTAAAAATCAATCAGGAGCTGTTCTCAGAATCACAGGACTTCAGGTAGGGGTTAAGCAGATCATGTTGTTCAGGATGATTAGTACTGTAGCGAAAACAGTTTGAAAAACACACTTCTCAACATGAGGGCTTGAAAAATCATCTGTGTAGGTATACAATTAATAAAATAGGATGATCAATCTCTTTACTGGTTTGACAAAATGAGGCAAAGCAGCTTCCAGAAGATGATTTCAATTTCATTGAAATCTAGAGTTGCACAGCTTCACCATTCATTAGGAAAAAAACCTCATGGCATTATTTATGAAGACTCTGGTAGCAAAATGAAGAGCATCCTTTACATTGGGCAATTGAGCAAAACAGTAATTGACAATTTAAGTCAAAGCCTAGACTTACAAGAAATAAGTGAATTGCATGGGACTGTAGAATCACAGAAATTAATTTATTTTTTTCAGAGATTTGGAATATGGCTCTTCATTAAATCTGCAGGACATCTCAGTGCACAGTCAACTGACATTATGAACTGTATACTTACATCTCCATTCATGTTAAGAATGATACTTGCCATGAACAAGAGAGATCTCATAGGGCTGCACGTCAGCTGATTTTGAAACATCATTCAACGTAAGTCTCCTTCTCATACAGTACGATGTGATAAATTTGTGGCAGTTCAAGAAAGCAATAGCAGCTGAAACCCCAGAGAATTACAGTGTTGATGTAAACCAATATGTTACTTGCCTATACTTGTGATCCAACTTTTAGAAGGCTAAATGTGCAGCTTCTGGATTTTTCTACATACAGTGTGATTGTTGCTTATTCATAAAAAAAAAATGCAGAATGTGCATGAAAAACATGTTTTATTTCTATGCAGCTTTGGGGAAGGAAGTATTCAAAAATAAAAGAGCAAGTCCTCTGCAAATGCAATTTTGTACACAGGATTATAATTTCAAAGGTTGCCAATGAGAGTAATCAAATCCTTCAGATGAAGGTTGAATTTAATAATAGGCCATAGTTTAAATGATTCTTAATATATTCATTTCCTAAATCGGAAGATGATCTTTTTTTGGAGCCACTTGTGGATTATTTTTGGAACCACTTTTTCTGATTTTATAGTTTCTTTTAAAACAGCTATGTAAAATTCTGCCATACACATATGCCAAGAGAGAAAACAAGAGTGAAAAGGACATCCCAGATGAGAACTTTGAAAAACAGGAGGTAAAAAGCAAAGGTCTGAGTAATATACTTGTTAGCTTCCTTGTTTTCTATTTTCCAAATCATTGTTTGTCTGTGGTTAGTTGTTTATATATGTATGTCTATCTATAAAAAGAGTACTACAATGATTTTGTCTCTCTGCATTCTTCATAAGCAATATATGAATGAAATCCAAATTAATGTCAAATAAGAGTTTTAGGTACTCTAATCCTCTTGTAACTATCTCCAGATCTTTCCCATCCAGATCAGCTAGACTTTCAAAGTGCCTAATGGAGATGCTCTATATTATATTTTTAGCTTCTATTAGATAGTGTTGCGGTGGAGATAGAAAAGGACATGCTGGCTTGGCATTCTGCATGGCTGTCTTAGCTCAGGCCGGGCATGAGTTAGGCTCAGCATGAGGTATTCAAACCGCAGGCTAAGGGGAGTCTAAAAAGCAAGTGTCCATCCCAGAAAACAGTGCAAAGCAGAGTGGATGGCATGTGTTCGTGTCCTCCAGTACCAATAAACAGGGTTGAGAGGGTGAGCATACCATCTCAAAATGCTAGCTAACATGGTATACTACAGTTTGGTGAGTTTTATTAACAAGGAAACACATGTGACATGTAGCCCTTCTAGTCTGCTTCTTTGCTCCTGAGGCCAGCTGAGGGAAAAAAAAAAAGTTTAATTTGTTGTGTGTTATTTCATTCAAACTAGCCAGAAGTGTGCAGGCAGTTATGTTATGGAAAACAAAATGAAAACTATTAAATACACATTATTTGAGAAGCCACTATTGGCACTTAAAGTTATGAATATGCTGTCTATTTATTGCAACATCATTAGCATTTCGTGGTTGCAAAAAGATCGAATGAGAAAAAAGCCCCAAACCATAGTTAAAGCTCTTGATGTGGGATAAATGGACTGAGATCCACTGAGAAACAACCCCTGAAATATGAAGAATTCCCTGGGCTTGCTTTATTCAGAAGCATGTACAATTAAACACTTTATGTGCTAGATGCTCAATAGGTCAGTATTCATATATTCATCCCTCTAATACTCATTAAGGACAACATAATTAAAACAGAGGAGAAAGTTAAAACATTTAACAAAAGCCATATATTTCTTCTGTTAACTAAGAAGTCCTTTAAGTAATAGGTCAATTGCTTCTCCAGACAGTAGGTAGGTATAAAGCAAGGTTTGAAGGACAGGATTTAGTCCTGGTTTAGGTCTGGTAGTGAAACATAGGCAGCCACGATTCCTTTTCTCCATTGATGAATTCAGGCTATACACTTGGCTGAAGCGATTTGACACAGCTCTACACCATAATTCTGTTTAAAATTCATGATGCATTATTTGCAACTAACATTTTCCATACATTTAAGCGTTGCCTGTAAACAGTATGAGGTTTCCATAGCACCTGACAAAACTTGTAAAGGATTAATTAAAATAAAGTCAAAGCCCTGTGATACATTTTATAGCCTGGGGAAATACTATTGTGCTGCAAACTCTTGGAAAACACTCCTCTGCTTCCCAGTTATAGTCAAGGTACAAGCTCAAAGCCACAAGTTTATTACTCTAAGCTTGGGATTCAAAGCCTGTATCCAATGACTTTACTAAAGCTACAGAAGACCTTTGAAATATCTGAGCTAGTGCCCCAGACTTGATTTTAGGTACAGGCCACATACTAAACTTACAGCTAAAATGAACATGTAGATATGTGCCAACTTATCTACTTTCAACTAAAACTGAAGCCACAATATTGTTATAAGACTCAGAAGAATTTCATTGTAAGATATTAAAATTGTATAAGTTCCATCACTACAAGAACTACTTTGGAGTAACATGCAAATGTTCCCACAGAATTGTTTCATAAATAATTGCTTTCATTTTGGTAACCTTTTACTAGCATTTCTGAAGCAGCAAAATTAAAAAGATAACTTGTATCAATTAATCATACACCAGTCAACTATCACACAAGTCAAATATCAAATGCAAACCTCCAACTTAGAGTTTTCTTTAAGTAGCAAATACAATTGACATTGACAACTGTTCCTCTGTGTATTCTTTAGGTTTCATTAATTTTAATTATGTTTATCATGCTCTACGAGCAGTTTAGATAAATGCTGAGCAGTGGATATAACAGATTATTAATGTTACTGTCGTAATTCAAAGACAGATGGAAATGCTCATACATTTGTTCTTTTAATTTTCATGCTCTATTGTCAAAATGTAGATTATGCTAAGTGTTCTTCTGGGAATTATTAATTAGTCCAAATTCCATCAGTAATAATGAAGCTAAAAGTCTCTAATTGTATGAGTACTTTGGAATGAGTAAATTATACTAAAAATGCAGTGGATTGTAGAGAGTGAAAGGAGGGACTCTTGACTGTTGGCTTAGAGTAAACCACAGAGAAACAGAATACTGAATTTCTAATCATGGCTCTTGATGTATAATCACTGTACCATCTTTTGTGAGGGTGGGTGATCTTTTCTTTTTTACTTGTGCCTCGGTCACATGAGTAAATATGTTGCTTAGAATGGTATCAAGATGCT
This sequence comes from Chloroceryle amazona, assembly GCA_027560015.1. Taxonomy (NCBI): domain Eukaryota; kingdom Metazoa; phylum Chordata; class Aves; order Coraciiformes; family Cerylidae; genus Chloroceryle; species Chloroceryle amazona. Next base: position 12,384 of record JANHFX010027977.1, read on the forward strand.
TTAATGTTTTCAATTTTACTAAGTATTGAAAGTACTCATGAATGTAGAAGATAAAATTGACAAAATATACATGAAACATGAAAAATAAGAAGTGATGGGAAGGTAGATCAAGCATTAACTATTTTTAAGCCCTGAAATTATACTAACAAAAAAAAGTGTTGTTATCTTCATTCTGGGATAGAATGCTTAGTTTCAATTTGTAAATATAGTCTTCACAATGCAGATGTATGTTTCAGCAACATAATCTATTTTCAACTGGAAATCCTTTGACTGAGTAACAATTTGTGTCTGAACACCTGTAACATATCTTTTCCATTTAGATGCTTAAATACAGATTAATTAGGCTTGATCTTTGCATTTTAAAAATTAGGTCTTTGTGGGTGACACTAATGAAAATTTCATCAGTCTCACTGACTTACAGTTTCTATGGGTGATATCTGATGGTGCCCTACCCTATTGTATCTTAATGAATACAATTATTAGCTCTTACTGTAATAGCTATGGAATATGCTCTTTCTTACCCTAAACGAAAAACCATATCACATGTAAGTATGACATAAGAAGGGGAATTTTTGCCTATTCAAAATTTTTCAGCCCATCAGCTGAATCACCAGACTGGTTTTAATTTAAGTTCACCTGCACCCTGTACCACCTACCTCTAGAAAAAAATTACTCATAATCAATACATAGGTGGCATATAAGATATATGAGAGTACAAGAGAGAATTTAAGAAGTGATCACAAAAGGGAAGCAAAAACAACAAATGTTTTCATAGCTAACTCAGAAATTTTTTGCACCATTACAATTTTACTTGCTTTTTAAGAGAGATTGATTCTGCATGGACAATTTTCAATAGTGAACTAAATTAAAAAACAAAGAGTGAAGCTCTATTGCAAGATCGTCCAAATATTTTTTACAAAGTCAGGGTATTTCTCTGATCTGGATTGAAACAAATAAAAATAGTTTTTAATTTATTTTCTGGAAAACCTGGAGAAACATTACAGAAAGAAATTCTTGTCTCTAGTTTTAGAGGGACTTATTTTCAAGACTTCCTGGTTACTCAAAGAAATGTCTGTGAAGAGGACGAGATTTAGAACTTATATTTTGGAGAACTGGAGGTATATTGATAAAATGTTAATTTGCTACTATTGTTGGTTTATTATGTGATATACCATCTTTCTTATGTAATATGCAAAGGAGTAGACCTCACATAACTTTAATGGAATGTCATATCCAGATCTAACAATATGCAAACATTCACAAAAACAGTGGTGAAATTTTTCACTTGATTCAAGTTATTTCTAATAAAGATAAAATTTTCTATAAATAATATGAGTCTAAATTAAATATTAGCTATATTCATGAGGCTGCATTTTAGTGACAGATGGCACTTCTGAAGCATTTTGGGACTGTAAAAGATGAGAATTACCATGATGTGTCTGAGACCATGATTAAAGCATTATCTGTAGTATGGTTTAAAAAAAGATAGTATTCTAGTATATTCATATTAGGCAGAAGAATGTCAGGGAAAAGGTATTAGTCCTGACCTTTGTAGCATCACTTATTTATGTTTATTCAGTAGCTCTATAATGTCATGGCTACTGTGTTGACCCACAAATAACTGACTTGCAAGTCAAACTCACACTGAGCAACTTACTCACCTGTTTGAACAAGCCAAAGAGGGCTTTTATCCCCCTCCAGTTTACGTCTGTAAATGCCTTTATATGTCTGAGAAAGGGTGTATGTGAGAATCCAGGTTAGTTGTTGTACTTCCTACAACTGCTGCTTAAGATTTCCACTGCAGAAGATGAAAGAACTCAAGTTCAGAGCCATTTCCATCAAAAGGAGATGGTGTGACATCTTTCTCAAATAACTTGATTTTGGAGAGAGAAGGACTTTAGTAATTAATGGAACTTTGCTTGCTTCTACACAAGTTTGAAACAAAGACATGTTCCTGGTTTTGTTGTTGCTGTTGTTTTGGGTTTGGAGTGTGTGTAGTTGGTTTCGTTTTTTTTCTGTGGTTTTTGTTTGGTTTTTTTTTGGTTGGCTTTTGTGGTTTTGTTTGTGGCTTTTACTGGTTGTTTTTGTGTATGTGTCAGGGGGTGTTTATTTTATTTTTTTGTTTGCTTGGGACTTTTTTTTTTCTTAACAAGGGAAGGTATTAAGAGCTATGTAACATTGTGCACAATGTCCATAATCAAGATGTAGTCATAGGAACTGCTGTAGTGAATCCCCTCACTACTCCCAGCTTCTGTTCCAACTGAACTCTCTCTGAGAAAGCAGCTCAGCTTACCAGCTTGTTGCACATTGGCTTAGGTAGAGGTATATTTATTATACAATTCAAGTATCTGGTCATATATATTTTGTTCTTAGCCCATATTCATGCTTGTTGAGACTAAAAGAAATTTGTATATTCATATTTTGAGCATATATACATTATATATTGAGAAAGTTTGCTGTATGTAGGCCTGGCCTTCTTTTGATTTAAATATCACTTAGACAACATAGAGTTCTTTAATGCAGCAAAAGAATAGAAGAGGGTTCTTTTCCAGGACCAAATTGATCCTGAAAAGGGGAGGAAGTGGTTAAACGAAGCAATCTCCATTTCACTGTGTAGATCTGTTCCATGTTGAAACTGTTATGCACCTCCTTCTGTGTAAAGCCAGATTTATTGCCAGAAGTCTGTATCTTTTCTTCTCTTTTACTCTGTTTTCAATTCATTTGTATACACTTTGTTATTGTGGTACCCACTGGATTTCAAGATAAGATTGCTTTTTATCCACAGAGGTGGTCTCCACAGATTAATCCAAATACAAGAACATTTTGTGAAGCTTCTGCACAATTGAAATCTCAGCGTTTCAGAGGTAGAGTTTGGATGAACACACATCTTCACCTCTGTTGCTGCTGCAGCTGTTAAAGTTGCATATAAATAAAAGATTTTTCCTATTAGGATTTCAGAAAGGAAAGGACACAAGCTTCACTTTGAATTGACACTGTAAAGTTTATCTATTGAGAGTACAATATGAGAGTATTTATCTATTGAGAGTACAATATGCATTTGCTAGATGTTAATAAGTTGTACCAAGATTTGAATTTGAATGGAGGCTCTGTTCTCTGTAAACAAAGAGAAGCAAAACCACTTTTCCAAATGAACTGCAAGATGTTCACTGTTCTTAAAAAAAATAAAGGGGAGAATAAAGAAGACAAAGAGGAGATGAAAAAAGACCTACTAATGAAAAGGTTGTTTCAGTAAACATTCTCACTGCTACAACCATGCTACTTATTTCATAAGGAATTTTGCTATTGCAGGGTTTATACCCCACTTTGAAATATGACTTTTAGGTAATGTTGGTTGGGTTTTTTTTTCTGGAAAAATATATGTAAGTATTTGACCATGTGCTAATGAAACTTTTTTAGACAGCTTTGGTCACTATCCTAGTTAGCAATTTCAGCTACCTAAATCATTCTAGTTGCTTGAACCAGGACAGAGGAGGGTGTGCCCACTGATTTTAGAGGGGAATTGTGCCATAATCAGGTTTAAAATGTTCAAGTTTACTTAAAAAAAAAATCCTGATTTTTAAAATTTAAAACTTGTCTTAGCTAGATTTTTGCATGAACTTTTGTGGCAAGACCATCAGTTTTAAATGCTGCTACTTTAATTATTTCACACCTTCTGCATAGTCAAATCCAAGTATTTTTCCACCTTTTGCTATGCATTTTAAGTTCTTGTAGCTTCTTCTTTTGAAAAGAGTAAGCTTTGAAATGACTGCCCATTCTGCCTAAGTCAGTTTCCCATGAGATCTCATCATATGCTGTTGATTTGATTACATTTTATTAAATTAATTGTTAGAAGCCTTATTTTACTTTTTTTAACCATCACAATAAATGGATGTAATGTATTAAAAGTACAAAATCTAGTGATAATGTATTTCAGTTGGGGTTGGTGTATAATCTGTCTATAATTCTATAGCAACTACTTATAGATTTATAGTCTCGTGAATTCCTGATGCCTCAGGTCCCACAAGTTAAGCGTTTTGACTAAGGTCACATCCAGACTCTTTGACAAAACCAGTAATTCTAAGCTTGTATTTAAATTCATGCTGATTTTTCAGAAATAAATTATATCTGTTATAGAGATGTTAGAGCTTTGATGCATGCACAGATTATTGTGGGTTTGCATATTATTTGGCATCACCTGCTCAACAAAACATACCAAAGCGTGCATTCTTGCCCAGCAGCATCCTGCAAATCGAGGAAGTGGATAGATCTTTCAGTAAAAGGTAAAATTACCTCAATATACCTTGTTTCTGTGGAAACCACAGAACAAGCCTGTACCCAAAGGACAGACCTTGTGTGTTGCTGCTATGAGGTAACTTGCTATTCTGTGGAAACTTCTTTGGGTATCCAAACATTTAGCAGAATGATATATGCCTGAGTTAGTGTGGGAAGAGCAAACTTCTTGCTCTTACTTGCTTGTTTGGTCTGTGTGTGGCTTTTCAATCTAAAGTAACAAAGGATGGAGCAGTTTCTGTCTTTGAGACTTTTATTGCCAGTCTTACATTCATGGCAGTTTGTCAAGGAGTAAGTTATTTTAAAAACAGTGTGGACTAATGAGAATATAATGAGATGCCTTTGGTCATCCATGTTTGATTTGATCAGAGATATAAATAAATGTAGAGAGGACTAGGTAACAAAAATAAAACAAAACCAAAACAAAAAACCCAAAGCACTTGAAGAGAAATAGTTTGGCACCTTTATTCATTAGAAGTTCTTTGGGAATACTAGTTTAAACTTTATTTTCCTTAAACACCAAATATTACAACAACAACAACAAAACCAAAACAGAAGAAAAACACACACACACAAAAACTACTCCAGTTAGAATTCCCTGTTTATAAGTTTCCTGAAAAGCTAAGGAAATTGGGCAATTATGGTGGGTTTTTAAATGTTGAAAATTGGTTGAAAATGATCCATCTGATGAGCTCAGGTGGTAATAAAATCATAAAATAATAGAACAGCACAAGTTGGAAGGGACCGGGAAAGGGAGCCTGGATAAGACTATCTGTCAGGCTGTCCAATTGCATGTTGAAAATCTCCAGTGATGGGGACTCCACCCCATCGCTGGGGACGTTGTTGCAGTGGATGATTGTTCTCACTGTAAAAAATTTCTTTCTTATATCAAGATGAAACCTCTCCTTGTGGAACTTGTACCCATTGCCCCTTGTCTTCTCCCTGTGGCCCCCTGTGAAGGAAACAAGAGCCTCCATCCTCTTTGTAGCTGTTATTTAAGTACTGCAATATTGTGATGAGTTTTCTTAGGCTGTTTTGCCTATTTGCTACTTGATTTTTTTTTTTTTCAAAACAAATTCCTAGATAGGAAGACAAACTTTTATGTGTTGTTAATAATACCAGTTATTGGTTATTATGTGACTAATTCCATTTTTCCTGCAGAAACAGAGGGAAGTTTGCTATCAGCACTGAAGTGCATGAGACTGGGCCCATAGCTTCTAAGTCAAGGTGCTTGCTGTGTAGTAGCTTATTTCCACCATTGCTTGGGTATATATTGCCTCTAGTTATGATTTTTGGAATGTTTTTAGACATGAAACTAAAATGCTTTCATGTCTCTTCATTGTTGGGGTGAAGTTCCTCTTTAAGGTCTTTAAGCTGTTCTCAGATGAACTCAAATGAACTGAGTTTTGTTTGATAGCAGATTTTGTAACCCAACATTTGTGCAGGATGTTTTGAGCCATTTAAATCTGTGGCTTCAGTTGAATTATTTCTTGACATGTGCATGAGTTCCATTAAGAAATTAAAGTAACAACCACAGAATCAAGATTTGTACAATACCTGAGTCTGGAAGCCAGACTTTCATCAGGCTCAACATTAAAGTCTTCTTCCTCACTATCTAGATTGTCTAGATATAAAGGACACCAATTGTATTTTAAGGAAAACTAGACCACAATACAGTTTAGCAGGAGATTTGTCTTTACAATGAGTCTCAGTAAAATACATTGAAAATATTTTTACTTGGTTAATTAATTTGTATTAAATTCCTCTATAAACATCTTCAGTCAGAACTAGGCTTCAATATATTGTCATTGGCTACATTAATTCTTACTTAGAGTATTCATATGCATGTAACTTGTTTGAAATTATCTACTTCTACATGCTTAGCAGTATGTCTTCTTTTAGGTAATCTAAATTAAGTTTTTGAAGTCTTTCTATATGCAAAGGCTTCAATTTCTACAGTGATAACTCATGACATTAATTTTGAACATTTCTTTCTATCTGTATGTCTATATACTTATCAATGGTGGACAAGTTAATCACGAGTCAACAATGTACCGTTGTGGCCAAGAAGACCAGTGTTATCCTGGAGTGCATTAAGAAGACGGTGGCCAGTAGGTCAAGGGAGTTGGCCAGAAGGTCATCCTTCCCCTCTATTCTGCCCTGGTGAGGCGACATCTGGAATACTGTGTTCTGTGCTCCCCAAATCGAGGGAGACAGGGAACTACTGGAGAGAGTCTAGTGGAGAGCAGTGAAGATGACTGGGGGACTGGAGCATCTCTGTTACGAGGAAAGGCCGAGAGAGCTGGGACAATTTAGCCAGAAGAAAAGACTGAGAGGAGACCTTATCAATGTCTATAAATATCTAAAGGGTGGGTGCAAGGGGAATGGAGCCAGACTCCTTTCAGTGGTGCTTAGTGACAGGACACGGGCAATGGGCACAAGCTGGAATACAGGAGGTTCCATCTAAATATGAGGAAAAACTTTTTTACGGTGAGAGTGATGAAGCACTGGGACAGGCTGCCCAGGGAGGTTGTGGAGTCTCCTTCTCTGAAGATAATTCAAAACCTGCCTGGATGCAATCCTGGGTAATGTGCTTTAGGCAAACCTGCTTTGCTGAGTGGGGGGTTTGGACTAGCTGAGCTCTAGAGGTCCCTTCCAACTCCAATGATTCTGCATGATTCTGTATGAACTGAGTTTTCTTAATTTAAATTAATGCTTCTCTGACACATCCTTGTCTGTGTTTAAGACAGTTTCCAACGGCAAAAGTGTTTCTTCTGTCAGGAATTCACTATTAACATTAGAGCAGCTCTTTTTTAATATACAAAAGATTACTTCTTAATATGGAATTAACTTACTGCTGTGGTGCACTAAAAATGTATTTAGGTTAGTATATTAGACGTGATCAAATACTATAATAATTTTAATTCTCAAATAATTGTTTTATGGAAATCAGAAATAAGGTATTTTTTTCATAGACTTGTTTTTAAGTGCTCTTTCCAAATGTATCGATGGCTCTTAAATTCAGAGCTACTGCCCTTATTGAAAATTCAATGACACAGCTCCTATTAACATAAAAATAGCTTCCTATAGGAATAATATGTCCATTCCCAGAATATGAAGACCGACAATACTTTGATGTCTCGGGGTTCTGGAAAAAAATCCATGACTAGATGAAAATCTTTTGTATATTTTCCATTTCACATTTCCCAAGAGACTATACATAAACTTAGAAAAATTCTGAAATACAAAAATCCTACATATTGGAACAGTGCGTTTATACTAAGCAAAATTTGCAATGAAGCATATGTAGATGCAGAACTAATTGTTACCCACAGATGATGACCTCACAGCAATCATTCATAGCTGTGATACACTCTGTCACTCACAAGTTACACATGAGGTCATCAATAATGACTAGAAATTAATCATGTATTTACAATCACTTCATTCAATATCTTTTGTCTTGTACACACATCTCCTTGAAAACAGGCTTTGTAACAAGGTCAAGACCTTATGAAAGAAATGCAGCATTCATGAACAAGTAAGTAGATAATTTAGACAACTGTTTTTTTAGGAATAATTCTTGCATATATTTGTTAATATTTGTCTAGTTATGTTCATGTTGTGGCAGATACAGAGAGCACTGATTCTGTAGAAAGTCCTATACTGAATTTGACAAGCTTTGATCTGAGCTTGATAGCCATATTTTGGCACTTGGTTGTTTAAATGAATAGTGCAGGTGCAGGATTGGAGACAGCTAAAGAATCCCTTTAGTCTACCATCAGTGGGTTGAAAATTAACAGGTAAAGTCTTTCACACAGACACCATCTGCTCAAATCAAAAGAATAAAAAAAGAAAGGTAGACCTTCATGATTTTGCTCTCATCAATCAATCCTTTCCTCCCCACTTTCCCCAGCTCCAAGCTCTCTCTCAGAAAAGTGAGACACAGGAAAGAAAAGGGTCCCCAGTATCTAAACATCTACTGACTGCAGAGTCACATCAGATGGATTACTCCGAGGATGACACAGTACAGAGGAAGTTACTTTTCAGGGAGGGTAGATTTAGATTGTGCAAGGTTTTAAAGTTTGCCTGTCACACATTTGTTAGAAATTTTTTCTTGCCTCATCTCTGACCTTTTCTTCTCTATTCCAAAGGGTTGCATTAGAACATTTTCCTTCTTTCAGTATGGTTTAAATTCGGTAAGCGTGTACAGAACCAATTTTGTTTCCATACTGCTACAGAAAAAAAATGCAACTGAAGAGCTCAATGTGACTAACAGCTTCTCAGTTGCCTCATTGTATACCACATCAAAATAGTCTCTCTAGTCTAACAATAAGTACAATAAGTGGACATTAAGGACAAAAGGGTCATCTGTAATCTCTACCTACCTGCTAATAATGAATATTCTTTATATGCAGGATAATGCCAGATTTAAGTTTATTTTGGGTGGGCTTCTGTGGGGAACAAAAGGAGGTTGGCACATACCTAATTCTAAGCAATATAATCAGTATGAAAAATGTCATTTTATTTCCTTTCAGAAGGTTTGTCACTATCTTAAAAAAATTTGTACAGGGCCAATGCACTTATCAAAATTCATAAGGTCTTAACTTACCTGTTTATGTCACCAACTGACAGGATGTTTTTTATCTGTTTCCATTTCTACAATCTTATTCTCACATGAAAATGGGTTATTTCTGAAAGTGGTAAATAGAGAAATGATGGCATTTTGATTTTTCTGCCCTTTGTTTATCTTATTCTTTGTCAATCACATTATCCATGTTACACATCTAAAGCCCTTTGATTCTCTTCTTTTGTTCCACTTATCATTTTTATTGTATATATACACATATCTTCCCATCCCACACAAACAGACACATATAAATTCTTAACACATAGCACTGACAAACCACTTAGATTACCACATACAGATAAACAGATGACACTGAATATGTCATAGCTCCTCTATTCAAATAGTTCTTAAGCTTCAATGCCAAGATAAAATAAATGTTGCCTTTTTATTTTCCCCAGTCTCATTATATGTGGGAACGACTTGAAGTATGAAATCTTTTCATTTCTTAGTCATAGAAACTCCTTCTTTCCTCTATAATGACATGCTTTGTTGTTGTTTTAAAACTGCTTTTCTGAACTTAATTGAAAGGCATGAAATTGCAAAATATTCAGAAGTTGAAAGTAGCGTTAACTTAACCCCTCCTGGTAATACAAAAGGGTATTACAGAAAGGAAATTATTCTCAGCCATGGCCTAAGTCAATATTGGTAAAGCCAGCTTCCTAAATGTAAGCCTTCCCCAGAGCTTAGTGACTTTGAATTTGGTCTTAAAGTACTGGTATCTTCACCTTATTAAAGTCAGTGGAATCTTTGACATTGACTTTAAAGGGAGCATAGTTTAAAAATATTTATTTAGCTTATACTATTTCTGCACACCCCTCCCTCAGTATTTGATACTGTACCTAATGCTAATGGGCATCCCAAAAGGATTGCTAAATGATTAGATACAGGGAAGAATGTCCTTTGAAAGTAGCCTTACATTACTAGCCTCTACATTACTATAGACAAAGCTGTACAAAAATGTGGTGAAATAAGTTTTAAACCTCTTGACCTCTAGATAAAATTAGATGGGATTTGTTTCTAAAGTGTTTGCTTAATTCTGGAATATTCTGTTTTATCCTCTTTCTGCTACAGGGGAAACCTTGCTTCTTTCTCTTATATTGTCACCAGGCTCATTCCCTGCTGGCCAAATTTCTGTCTCGTTTACCACTGCTGCAGATGTTTTGTTGCCTAGGTAACATATTCCATTCCTTTCCACTTTTGTTCAAAAAAACCATGAGTCCCTCTTTAGTATATATCTGTGTCCCTGGAGGTGAACTGAGCTTGTTGTCTGTTTGATTAAAGGGACCAGGAGTCAGCTCTGGTCCTGCAGTGAAACTACAGATTTTCTTTTTTTTTTGAAGTGAGCCAACCAAACCCACCAAAATGCTGCTAATTGTTAAAGGTTGGTTTATTGGGACATAAACATATTACTGAAACAAAATAATTCATGAAATAGAGAGGCTAAATGAAGCTGTGAAAATAAATCGTACCTAAAACCACAGTGTCTGGGCAGGATGATTTAATTCTCCAGCCTGGCTTTGTAACACAGCATTTTTCCCATTTTCCTTAGCTGAACCAGTCCCTGATGTCTCCAAAATGGTCCACTGCAGAAAATCCCCTTTCTACACCTACTTCAGAAAGTGTACACAAATAAATGTCATGGTCTGGTTTTGTTGATCCTGTTCTGCAAAACCTGTGCAATGGACTCTTGCTTTATACTCTGAATTCTGAAGGCTTGAAAAGGTTACCTGCATTCTTGATAGTAGATATAGATACCCTTGAATTGCTAGACAGGAATTGCAGCTCATCTACTCTGTGATCTATGCAGTAGCATTTTCCTCAGAGCTCCTGGCAGTAAATTATGAAATGATGAGAAAATAGATAAAAAAATCTGGTCTAAGCAGAGATACTATTCCTACGCTGCATTGTTTTAGGATTTAGTAAGAAAATAATTGGGAGAAATGTCTCTTCTGTTCAGGTTTATTTCCCACTTTTTCTATGCATGCTGAAATAAAAGATAGCACAAGTGTTTTCAGTAACAGAGTATTTTTACTATGCTGGATGAATGTCTGAGATAGAAAAGTAAGATCCTAGTCACAAGAGAGGGAAAGAGAAGCAAAAGAAAACCTAAGAAAACAGAATTCAAATCAAAGCTGTAAGAAAAGTAAATAAGGATGTGAATATACAACCAAGTTTCAAGACATTTTGTGAAGACAATTTCCTTAAATGTCTTTAAAAAAGTAAAAGAACAAAAAACACTGAATGAAAGCTCTTTCTGACCCTCCATGCTCATATTATTAATATTCAAAACAGGTAATTTGACAATCACAGGAACTTTTTTCCTCAAAAAATGTCAAAATGAGAAATGTAATGTAACCTTAGCTTTTTCTTTTAATATAGCCCTTTTTCTATTTGAGTTGTTACAAACATTTGCTTCTAAATCTTATGTTGCATTGTGACAGAGGGAACATCTAAGTGTCTGCTCTCAAACTCTATCTTCTGTTCCTGCTTTGGATCCCAGCTGCACAAAGCCCGGGTACATTTGAGATTTTGGAAAAAAAATTGATAGAAGTACTATTAAGGACTTGGGTATGCCCTTGTAATGTAGATGGGCACTCTTTTTTTTCTTTTTATTTTTCCTGTCATGCAAGAGAATATCTTTATTCTACTATTTCACTTACATGGTAGCTGTATCTTACATTGAAGATTTTGCTACTGTGATATCAAGATTACAGAACAGTTTTGAAATTCTTTACCTTAAAACATTACTTTCCTCTCTTAGACTCTATATACTGGACTTACATCTTGTCATAGCATTGGAATAATTATTTGTGTACATAGGATGCCTAAACAAAATGTTCCAATACTCCTTTATTGAAAGCAAATAGATAGTACTACAAACTCATTGGTCACCAACAACTGCAATAATGAATTAAACTGCACAAATGAGAACAGTGAAACTGCAGTCACATTCTAGTTTCCTGTCACTGAAGATTTACTTTAACCATTGAAAAAACAGCTAAAATAACAGTATTAGACTAATGAAAAATACTGTGACATGTCCATGTTATTGTTATTAACCTTTAAGTAATTCTTTTTTATTTTAGTACATATTGCACATCACATATTTTACCAATACATAGTAATTTCATATTAATTGAGTATAATCTGTAATTTGAAAAGCCAGCTCTCTTTATTACAGAAAGCCTTTGGAATTTTATATGAGAACAGTAAAAAATTAGTATTGCTTTATGAGGCTAATAAAGTAAAGCAAGAAAACTATACTGTTGTAATTTAAATTCCTTTTCTTGCCTCTCAGTGTGTGTACTGCTGATGGTAGTTGTACAAATTAAATAAAAGCTAGGTTAAAAAGGTAAAATTTTGACATGAATTCTGATTAGGTCGACTTTAGGGTTCTCTGATTCTTACTGCTCTTCCTGAGGTACCATGAAGGAGTTTGATTTTCAGACATGCTCAGCACATCATGAAGTCAAAATCTCTTATCACAGCTTGACTGCTTGATAATGAGGCACACAAAGTCCGTAATTTTGAAACTGCTGGCCACTATGTCAGAATTTACCTCCTGTTTGAGATCTGAGGATCTTCATTCAGACTCATTACCAGGAACTGATGCAGTTCAGCTAAACTGCTTGTCAGATACCTGATGATAGGAATTTTATCCTATTTCTGTAATTTATACCTACAGAGATATTACCAATCTATTTCACCTGGCTAGAGCACATTATTTTTCTACAGAAAATTATGTTGAGTTTCTGTCAAAAGTATGAAAATTATTTTTTTTTTGGTCTTGACTAATTGACCCCACGGGCTATTTTTTGTCACCTACTCCAGCAGGCCGTGGAGAAAGGAAGGCAGCACTTTTGGCTGGGCTATAGGATGAGGATGACACCTGCCTCCAGCCTTACTTTTTCCCTGCAGTGGGGGTAGGGCCACCAAGTAGATAATGTTACTTACTCCAGAGAGAAGTCAAGAGAGAGATACTGACTGGGTACGTATAGACAGACATTAGTCATCACTGCCCCTGCCCTTTGGAATGTTAGATGTTATGCCTTCCTAAAGCCAACATATGTCTATCCAATACATGTAGGACCTATTCCCACGTGAGCAATATGGGCACTTCTGTCAGCAGCAGTAGGAAAAAAAGGTGTTATTTACTGACCTTTCTGGAGTTGCTCACTGCAGGTTGTGCCAAGCCTGACAGTGCTTCTCAGTGAAATGCTGTACTCCTCAGCCCAGAACTGTTGTCAAGAGGAATTAGTCTGTCAGCATGGTTCAGCTCTTACAAATTGCTAATGGATTTTGTGCATGTGTTATCTCAAGCTCCAGTACTGCTGGTATTGTGTGAATGTACTTCTGGAAAACTATGTTGTTATAACTAATAGTTCTGTGTCATGTGTACGACTGGGAAGAAAATTTGTTTCTGACTTCCTTTGGGTTTTTCCTTTTATTCCAGGTAGCGCAATGTCCCTGATCCTGATTTTCCTAATCCTTTTGGTTCTTTAGTTCTTTCTTTGCATGCAAGGGCAATATTTATTTAATGTTTTTCAGACATGAAGCTCTGTCCTAGGTAGTCCAAAGGTACACTGAACCCTGCACCCTATGGTAGCAGACAATAGAGGATGTTTAGAGCAGAGCATGAGAATAGGTCATGCCTAGATCCTTCCCCATTACTTCTCAGTTTTCAGTTTATATTCTAAAAAGAGAACACAGGTGATGACTGGGAGAAGGATTCATCACCATTAGTTTTACACTGGCAATGACAAAATGAGGAATAAGCAGATGGACAACTTCATCCAGACATCCAAACAAATAACTGAAACCATTTCTCTTAGGCAAGGTCTAACAAGCAGTAAAATATCACTATCAGAGAATATCTGACATTAGTGCAAAAAAATATTTTCATGTGCCTGAAGTCACTTGAACAGTTAGACTTGGACTAGATTCAGGATTGATCCTGTATTCTATTTTGGAGCCATAACATTTACTTAATGAGACAGAAACTATAGAGTCAGTTCCTAAACTGGGAACTACCCAGTGCTTGTGTAATCACTAGGTGCAGGTCTGTGGCAAGCAGATCTAGTCACATTCATAGCATAACAGGAGCTTTAAATATGCAAAACAAGGACAGAACAAACTCTGGGCTACTGTGCATTGGAGTTTTCTGGGCAATCCAAATGGGGATTAGGTGTAAGATTTTATTAAAAATGGCAATACTCTTATAGGTATTAAATTATTAATCCCTATACTATTTATGGTAATATTTTGATCATAATTAAGCTACTTAGTATTAATGAGGATGTACTATGTGGTACAAAAGTCCTATTAATTTTGTAGTTAAAAAGACATTAAATTTTTATGCTGCAGCATCATGACATGAACATTATAGTGTCACAAGAGTGATAGACACAGTCTCACTGTGTCTATCACAGAATTCTATTTCAGCAGGTCACAGTAAGGGAAAAAAAAATCTCCCCTATTCCAAACTTTCAGCCTCAGATGATGTCAGACCCAACATCACCAGTAGAGTTTTGTAAATTTTTATCAGACACCTGCCATTCACAGTAGTGAAATTCTAAAAGCATGGTGTTTTGGGGGTGGTGGTGGTGTTGGTGTTGTTATTTATTTATTTTTCTACCTCTCTACCCTTTTTGACCTCTATCTTACCTCTTCTCTCAGGGGATCTTCAACCTGTGAAATCAATAGCCACATTTCTTAATAATAATGTCTCATGTTACCCTACCAAGAATGTGTTACCCAGTAGAACCTGGCGCTATAGTTGACCATTGAGGTTTTCTTTCTTTTCTTAATTTTTTTATTATTTTTTTTTCCACCTTTTTTTTTTTTTTTTTGAGTAGAAGTCCCTTACTGCTGAGAATGGATACTTTTACTGAAAAATTGATTGCTTTGCCTGAATCTTCATTTGACTTAGAGCTGCACATCTTACAGTTATTACATTCCAGTGCAAAGGAGAAGTGATTTTTTTATTTTTTATCTACTTTTTTTAGCAAGTAACCTCTGCTTTGGTAGACATATAAAAATGAAGAATACATTCATTGTGACTCACTTCCAAAAATAACTGATAGGCATGTGTGGCTACATAATAAGCCCAATATTGAAGAAAGTAATGTATTTTGCATTTCTAACATAGCACAGTAAGGAAGTATTGGCAATGTTGTTCTAGAGGAGCAAGGCCTGAGGTCTTTCCACTCTGATGTCCATTATTCATGTTCTCTCTGAAACTCCTAAGCCCTCTGCTTAGAGGGTCCTCTTTGTTCTTGTCATGTCATGAAGTTTTCAATCACCATCAATTTACATTCCCATTTATAACTTAAACTAGCAACAATATCCAGTGACATGAAATTTTCTTGAATTGCTTCAGAAAACCTAAAACATATGTGAACTACCTTCCACCTCTATTGTTTCATAACACTGGTCATTTCTCCAAAGGCCACAGCAGTAGACATAACTTATTCATCAAGCTTTTGTTAAGTAATGTCATTCCAATTCTTTTTCATTTGCTTTTATCAAAAGTTAATTATTGTGTTTTGGAACTTAAATTTATTAAATCCCCAGCTCAGGCAAGCTCTGTTCAAGATCAGTACAGCTGCATAAATGCTTTTCTTGTTGCTTAGGTTAGTCAAAAGAGAGGGGAGGTTTTTGTTTTGGTTTTGTGTAAAACTACTCATTTTTGGTAGGCAATGCTACCAATACAGACAAAATTTATTTGTATCTGTTATAAAATATGCCTGTAACAACTCTTAGCATATTATTTTTTCCATCTCTAATGCTAAATGAAAAACACATTTAAGACTCTCAATTTAGTGTCTCACGAGTCTAATATAGTTTCTCTATGTCTATTCCAGCACTAATGTTATAAATAATCTTTTTTAAAGTCTATACACAATCTTATATATACTTACATTAATATGTGAGTTGTCTGGTGAATGCTAAAGTAATCTGGAGGTTTTTTAAACAAGCATAGGCATACAGCTGCAACATTGCTGCGTTACTTATCTGCATTTTATACTAGGAGCTTGCATACACACAGAAATTTATGTTCCAAGTCTAAGACTAGCTTTATGTACTCAGAGTTGAAAGAGCTTAAGATAAAAGTGTGACAGGAATAACTACTTTATTTCAAGAACATGTCTATTAAAAGAACTAAAATGTTGTGGGTTATTGAAATAAATATTTGTATAGTTTTGCTTCAAAAGGAAAAAAAAAGAAAAGAGGCAAAAACTTGAGGGCTTAGCTGGAATTCTAACATTGGTGAAAAATATTTTCCTCCTTATGCTGAAGATTGAACACACTGATTTTCTATGTCCTATGAGCTTATCCTTGCTAATTTAGAAAAAAACAACTGAGCAACCTGCTCCAGTTGAAGATGTCCCTGCTCACTGCAGGGGGGATGGACCAGATGACCTTTAAAGGTCCCTTCCAACCAAAACCATTCTATGAATCTAGGATCAAGCAGACTTACCTGGAAGTGGTATAACATTTGTTGTGTTAAATAAACCAAACCACACTGCTTGGATGTCAATATTGCAGTAGTATATCAGGGAAGAGGTCGTCTCAGGTATGACTGCTTGATAAATGTTAGTACCTTTTAATTTTTCTTCCTTTTCCTTTTTATTTTTATTTTATTTTTTTTAATTGTTTTATTGCTAGGGTGTTTAGGCAGGACTTGGAGAAACCAGCCCCTTTCCAACACAATCGCTTCAGAGATCTCCAGGATCTGTGTGAGCATTGGCTAGTTTTCTTGCTTGTGTTGCTCTTGCTGGAAGGATTCAACAACACCACCAGAAAATGAACAGGTCATCAGACAGACCTGATTTGCCCAAAGTGATGTATTGAGAGGAGATTTAGTAACCTACAAAAGGTCACCTAGGATTTTCTTCTGTGATACTCTTACCCCAGTGGAATTTCCATGAAGCACTGAATGTTCTCTGTACCCTAAGTGCAGTGTTTCTAAACCATAACCACCTTGGCTCCAAAAGTCTACAGACTATTTTTACAGAGCTTGGGCAGGCAAGTACATTTATAGCTCTTCGTTGGTGTATGTAAGACTGCCCCAAGCTACTCAGCTGGCAGAATGACACATCAATTTTTGCCTCTGAAGCTATGATTCTTACATATAAAAACAACCTTCTTATGTTTGCAAATCATGGGGAATTAATTGAATGAAAAGGCTGATCAAAATAACAAAGGAACAACTTTTTTTTTCTACTTAATCATGAAGGAATTCACATTATTTCAGCAACATGAGGAATTATCCTCAGTAAAGCTTGACTGTCAGGATTGTGTATCCTCACAGAGTAATTCAGAGCAAGTTATCTCCTCTTTTGAGAGATAAATGCTGAGGAAAAAAATGTGATTTCTTTCCTTATTTCATTTTGCTGGTTATGGTCATATAGCAGTTATGATTACAGATCATAACTTTATAGCCTGCATGTATTAGGAGGGAAAATGTTACAAAGTGTATCCACTTAGTATATTTCTATAGCCAAAGTATTTTATATGGGGCATGCTGCTGCTGTCATAAGCTTGAAAATCAGCCCAGATGCACCAAGATAGCTAAATAAATCCTTTAATGTACTCTTTCTGTCAATAGAGTAATTTCTTGAACTGGTGTCTGCACATGGGAATCTGGAAAAAAGATACTCATTTCCCCATTCTGCTGGACTACCTAGGGTTGGGACTTTGGTCATGGTGTGCAGGAGTAAGTGTAAGTCTGTGAGGAAAGATGAGCTGTGTCTTACCGTTTCTAAGGGGCAAAAAGGAAGCACAGAGATTTCCAAACTATCCATGTCAGGTTATATTAAGTATTTAACTCTGGTGTAATTAATTACCTACACAGTAAATGAAGAAAATAGTTTTCTCTTGGAGATGACTCATCCATAAGAGAGATGGCTACATGCAGGTGATATATACCCTGCTCAAAGACCTGGTTTGGGTCATGGGGGCTTCTGGGTTGCTCCAAAAGCAATGCAAATTTTGGTTGCTACCAACTGACTCTATGCTGCAATACTTCATTATTTTCCTGCTGAGCAATCAGTTTTATTCCCCAAAGCAACTGAAGCACACCCAGCCAAAACAATTTCCCATTAAGTAAAAAAAAATGTAACAACAGTTTTTAAAAAAATACCTCACTACAAGTTTGGTTTTAGATCTCCTGCACTTCTGCTCCCAGGTCTTTTCCTGTTAATATAATTATTTTGCCATTTAGGAGAGAGGAAGGGGAGAGTCATTCTTGAGGCAGCACATTTTCTAAAAAGTTATCTCTGCAATTGATTATTTTCTCCCTAAACCAAAAAAAAATGCCATCTTGGGATAATAAAAAGCCATTTGCAGGAATATATTCTAGTAAATTGCAACCTATACTGGATCCGGGTGCTGGTGTTTATTTAAGAACTAGCATGATTAGATCTTTTACTCTGCTTAATCATCCCACCGGCTCATGCTCCCCTGGGCTATATTGCCAGGTCTTGAGTTGCCTTCCCTGCAGGGAGGGTGCTTCAGGAATGTCAGTCAGAAAGTCATACTGGTTCATTCTGTGTCACTGCTCACACTCGCACCCCCCCACCCCCCAAAGTGTTAGTGGCCAAGGTCCATGAGTGCTCATTGGCATTCACTACCACTCAATAGCTTGATCTCCAGGATCTTCCTGCTGTTCTGGGGTCTTTCCTGTAGGCAGGGTCTGCACCTTCATCTTTCCATGACTGCTTCCTCTTTTTGGTTCCCCATCTTTTTCACACTGGTTCTTCTTTGCAGAACAAGAGACCCTGGTTTCCCAATCTAAACAGTCACTGAGCAGAAGCACAATGTGATCAGCCTCTGATTGGCATCAGTTGTCTCTTTCAGCTCGTGGGCTGTGGTCATGCCACTACTGTTTCTTTCAGGTGCTATGAATGTTTGCAATCAACCCATACTGGCAGCAGCTAGCAGGCCGCAGACTTCAGAAGTTCAGTTTCAGGCATTCTCCCTGTCCTGGGTTCAGCTGGGATAGGGTTAATTTTCACCAGAAGCTGGGAGGGCACCACAGCCAAAATAGAAAACTGAACCATCCAATGGGTATTCAATACCATACTGGTGTCATGCCTGCTGTATAAGGGTGGAGGGCAGGCTGGACAGGCTGCATAGGTGAGGCGCCATCCATGTATATGCATAAATCTGTTGCTAGTTAGCATTATCAACTTAAGGGCTTTTTTCCACCTAAAAGCACCTTATAATGACAATGGACCTGATGTGCTATGGCTTTATGCTGCCATTTCTGTTTGGGGCCTGTTTCCTTGTAAAGGCCAAGGTCAGCCATAGATGGTTATTAATGACAGATTAAGAAGTCAAAGGGAATGACTAAGACATTCCATTCCCGTGTGCTCTTTTTTTCCATCTTTGCTACTTTAAGAGTCGGTCAGGCTGATCTGTCTGTGTCTTCTGACTGCACCTGATGAAGAATAATCTAGTGAAAAGTTATACTGTCGTCTTTGAATATTTTATGGATTACTCCAAAGCAAATGGTATGAGCAATGAAATTTGTCAGACTATGCGTGAAAACAGAAGTTGATTTAATGATAAAACTTTTAGTCTGCCATGAGTAGTGTTTCATTACAATGAAGCAAATGTTTTCATTCTAGAAGCAGTTTATATAGCTCTGAAAGGCTATTTATGTACTTATTAATATAGCAAAATTATTAATATTATAAATATAGCATAGTGCATTTAATAATATGGCTGCTGATATTTATGCTGATCAGTAGCTTTTTTCCTGTCTTTACCAAAAAGATATAAAAGTAAGTTATTTGCTAAATCTAACAACCATGCCAATAGAGAGAAAAATATTATTGCAGAAATAGAATATTGTACTGCGGCAAGTGGCAACAGGGAGCTAACAAAAGCTGAAGTGGAGATGAAATTACAGAAAGGATGAAAAGTCATCAGCAGAAATAAAAATTGAGTAACATGAGATTAAACTATGTCTCCACTATTGCATATCTTTAATTTTTGTGATGATTCAGCACCATTTTACTCATCCTTGCAAAAAGTATATTGTCAATAATCTAAAAGGCACCTGCAGCCATTCAATTGGGGGTTATTTTAAGGCAGTCCTACCGCTTGCATGAGTGTGAGAAGTACATCGCAGAAATTGTTTGCATATTATTATATACCTGAATTATTTGTAAATAATTTTATTACACTATGACAACTTCCCGAGTGATCTTACTTTGCTGAAAAGTGTAAAGAAGTATTCTATATGCCACCTGATTTATGTTCAGCGTTAATTGTAACTTAACAGCATCCTCTAAGCAGAGGCTCTTATTTAAACTTTCAGAGTTAGTCAGTGAGCTCAATTCCCTTATGAATAAGTCTCTGAAAGAGGAATCAAAATAAATGAGAATTGCTGAGTTATAATTTCTTAATCATAGCACAGCACAAATCATAAAGCTGACAGACCTATATTATGACAACAGTTATAAAACCACTAGATTCAAGAGTCTCTGTAATTTATTTCAGTTTTAGGACCTTAAAGAACTTTGAATAAGTAATCTCAAGTGAAAAAAAAAAAACAAAAAAAAACTCCACAATCATATTGGATACCTTGTGTTCTGTCTTTATATTGAAAATCATTTAGACATTTTCTTAAAGGAGTATTTGAAATCTGGTTGTAAAACCAATAGAATTAAAAAAAAAAAAAAAAAGGGCTTTTTCCTGGAAAGACCTATTTTTGTTGTTGCTTTTGTTACAAAACTTTTTTTTTTAATGGTCCATTTTGCTTTTTGCTGCTATTCTCTCTCCCTTTCCTGATTATCATCATAATTATTAAAATTACAGTCCTTAATTAATTGCTTAAATCTTTAAAATCTACAGGGGTTTTTGTTAGTTTGTTGTTTGTAACATCACTTCATATATGTTGATAAATTAATTATTAAAGTGCGTTAATTAAGAATTATTTGTGGGAAGCTAAAATCTAAACCCTGTAGGAATCTAAACCAATGTCACCATCAAACTATTAAACTGCCAAAAGAGAACATGAACTGAATGTGATACTGTAGAGTCTGAAATTTCACCAACAGGTTTGTGAAGGTCTCATAATGCTATTTTAAAAGGTTGGTTTTGAATGGAAAATGCAAAAGATGTGGTAAATTTGGGGGGATGCAGTGCTTTGAGAATACTGTTAATCTAGCTATGTGTAGCATCTGCAGCTTGAGATATTGGTATAAGAAAAACTAGGTCATATTTATTTTACTATAGTTGCCATGAAGCATATGCTTCTAAAATATGACAAAAATACTGTTTGTTCAGTATACAACTATTAAGTACATATATGTATATACATATATAAATTGAAATATAGGTGGTTTTGATTGGTTCTGGATAGGGATAACACTCCATTCACTTACTGTCCTTTCTGCTGAGATTTTTCAATGTGGGGTGACATGGTTTATGTGGACAGATGTCTAGTAGGAAGGGGTTGCCACATTTAACTAAACAAAATCTACTTACTGACAGATGGCAATACATTTTGGTCACAGTCAGGAGTACCAGAATTATTTAAAGGTAAGAAGCTCTATATTGTACTCTTGTTCTCTTCAGTATAATTTTTCTCCTGCCTGTAGTCATCTTTACTGGCAACAAAATACAAGAAAACATGGGATTAAAGAAGAGGTAAAACTGCATACTCTGAAAGCATTATTTGATGAAACATATCAAAATAATATCAAGTGCTATCAGTGTTTCAGGGAATGGAGTAAGTGTTCCTGGCTGATAACAAAATATTACCAGATAACCAGTAAGGGCATTGCTATGTATGAAAAAAATAGCCCAAATGCAAGCTAGGTTCAGGGAAATTTTTTTGTTTATATTGGCTCGAATTGACTTGGAGAAGATAGGTTTAGAAGTATAAACTTACCAACTAATTAAGGCCCCATTGTGACTTTCTAAATTTGCTTACAAGGCAGATGGTTGTACAACCACCAATGTTTGGGTCACGTACGCACAATTGGAATGCAGACAGATTTGACATGGGACAATAGCAGTCTTAAAGTGACATATGCACTGCACAGTAATGGAGACCTTGAATTTTTTAACCAGAATATAAACAAATCATCCCATGTTTCCATGATCTTCAGTGCTTACTGAAAGGGTGCCCCAAAAACAGGTTGTGCTCCCATTAAAGATTTTTTACATTTGGACAGTGCTGACTCTCCTGTCATGTTGGGCCATACAGTGTTCAGACAGCAGTGTTGGCCCTTCGTGATGTTTTTTTCAGTTCAGACTTCGTGAGGAAGTATAAATATATTAAATATTAACTTACAATTACCAAGTTACTTTTAAACAAGAAAGAATTTGATATTTGGAAAGAAATCTAATATCTTCACTATTTTAAGCACAGTACAAACTATGAAAGGTAGAAAAAATTGTTCTAGAAGCAAAACAATAATGATTTTTTTTCATGCTGTAAATTGCTTCAGCTGTGAGTTTTATCCAAGCATGGTTCAAAGGGAAATGGACTTTGGCAACAGGCAGATGTTGTTTTCCTTTCAAACTCAAGCTAACAAAGCAATCAAATATGAATGGTATCAAATTATCTTTGGCACATTGTATGTCCCAGTACAAATTCTTCGGATACAGAAAGAGAAATGTTTTCATCTGATCAAATAACCACATTTTTCTACAAGTAATGAAAAGAATCTGCTATCACTCAGAGCTAGCCTCTAGAGGAGAGTCCACACTACAAAGTAGACCAAAACAGTTATCACTTTTATATCTAAGTAACATCAGAATATATAATAAGGATTGTCAATAGTAAATGTGATATTTTGCAGCCATTAAACTCTAATATCAATGTACTAGATTATACGTCACACATTCTTATAGAACTGTGTTGTGGGAAATAATATTAAAACTATAAATGAGCTCTCTTGAATTAGGAAAAAAAATTACTTGTGACCCATGTAGTTTCTTTTCTCTGTCAATCCTTGCTGATTTCAAAACTTGTGTGAGGGAAAGAGGTCTTAGGCAGTGTGATGCTTACATGATTCTGCAAAAGGTCTGTATTTTTAGATAGCATAAAGAAGTGGGGTCTGTCTGAAAGATGTAAGGTTTCTCATTGGCACATGCAGCTAACACAGGCAAATATCTACCAGAGGAGCTTGATTTGAATAGGACCTAGCAAACATGTTCTTATATCTGATTCCATTATTCTCTGATCTGTTATTCTAAGCACATGCTCAAGCAGTATCTGATATCTGTAAAACAAAAATAAGTATCAAGTTCTTATGTATTAAATAAAAAAAAAAGCAAGCTTTGTTTGATTTGCTGTTACCAGCTATACTTTTTGTTGTGGTCTGCTGACTGAGAGGTTGTTGAGGTGATATATCTCACCTTATGACAAACCTCAAAGAATTATAAACTTAAATACATCCACACTTAATCTACTGCACATTTTCATACATAAAGCATTTCTTAACCAGACCTTTGGAAACTGGAGTTTATTTCCTATCAAGTCAGTATTTATACTTAGATCAGGTTTACCCAAGCACCTATTTACCATAACTGCACAGTCATAATTTTATTAAAACTTAGTGTTACAGATGGATTACTATTAAAGTAATTCTAACAAGACACTAGTAAAAATTAATAGTCTTTGTTTTCTACCCAATAAATAAGAACAATGTAAAGTTTTTGACCAATAGCATATCTTCCACACAGTATTAGACCCACCATTCAGTTTGCCTGCATTTAACAAACTTGTCGGGTGTAATTTTTCCCTGCCTATATTTCTGTAAATAAGAAATGCCAACCCTCTCTAAAATCAAAATCACCATAAAACTGTTTAGCTAAATCTCTTGGAAACGTGGACCAAATACACAGAATTTATAAATGATTGAACACAACCAGATGAGATTGAGGGAAAAATATTTCTACTTCTTTCGCATGAAAATCTAACCCTAAAAAATTTCCACTAGGATATGAAGATATTTACTATTCAGATTAATGGGAGGTTATATATCATTAGCACAAGCTGGTTGTTACATGACTCACCTTGCAGTTTCTTAATTCTACTTTTCCAAATTAATCAATTCAGAGATGACATGGATACCATATGCATATAATTTACATGATTTTCTGAAACAGTCTTCTGTGCTTTGTCCTTTTATGAGTTACAAATTTTTTTTTTACCAGTTGCATTGTCTTATTTGTTGAGCCTGTTTAAACTACTGTTTTGCTGAGACATAAATATGTAGTTGCAGTTCACTTATGTTTCCTCCTGGTGATGTGTTGTAGCAGAATAATTTGGGTGTTGTTCATTTCACAGGACCAATCCCATTATACCTTTGGAAATCAGTCCCTCATGTTTTTGGAAGACAGATGTATGAAATATATCTGCAATACATCTGGCAATGGTTTAAAATTAGAAAAAAGTGTAATTAGATTGGATAAAAGGAAGAGGCTCTTTACCATGAGGGTGGCAGAACACTGGCACAGGTTGCCCAGGGAGGTAGTTTAGGCCCCATCCCTGGAGACATTCAAGGTGGGGCTTGACAGAGCTCTGAGCAACCTGCTCTAGTTGAGGATGTCCCTGCTCTCAGCAGAGGGGTTGGACTAGATGACCTCTAGAGGTCCCTTCCAACCCAGACATTTCTATGTTTCTATGAAGTAAGGTGTGGATCTTTCACAAGGACATAAGAGAACAGCATCCTGGTGCTTATTTTAAAATTGCAGGGTTCATTCTCTTTAATTTTTAACACATTTTAACATGTTAAACAGACTTTACTTCAATAGTGTATCCTTGTTTGGAATCCCATAATATGAAAATGGCCTCTATTCATTGCATTTTACTAACAATATGAGAGAGTAATTCAAAATCCATGCTAAATTAACAAGAACTTTATAGTCTCTGATGATTTTGCAGAAGCAAGATTCTCTCCAACTAATCAGATCACCTCTGTGAGAGCTGCCTGATTATAATCATTCCAGAACTTCCTAGGTATTAATGAGAAGAATTTGTTTTAGCAGTCTATTAATGATTAAAAAAAAAAAATAAATAAATCTTACACTGAAAGAATGTCATAAGCAAGATGAAATGGTAAAAGACCAAGTAATGATTTTGTACCTGTGTAACACCAAGCTTAGGCATATTTCAGTTATCCAACAATTTGTTCATCAGGCAAAACAGACATGGACAACCAGTAGCATGATAAAAAGTTACCCCAAGAGGTTAAACCTGAGAAGGAGGCAAACCTGGATGAGAAGGCATAAAACACAGTTCATCCAGAACCTTATGAATTGTCAGGAGCATTAGTCAAAGAAGAATGATGATTCCTGTGTACCTGTACCTGTGCCAAAGCTATTTACTCAGATTTTTTTTTTTTAAGCAAAGAAATTAAGTGAATGATTTACACTTTTTTCCTTCTGCTTTTGGAAAAATAAGGCTGTATAAATCCATCAATGTATTCAGCTGAGATATAATCCAATAATTCTGGTGGGATTTAATTATAATAATATCCTAATTGAAGGTAAATTAAACAAGACTATGACCAAGAGCTGTCACACTAAATGAAAATTTAAATTACACTGGTAACAGGCAGCTCTGTCCTGTAATTATGGCTTAGAGAATGTGACATTTTGGTTTCAGGTTAATCAATTAATGTTTCACAAATATTTTGAAGCCTTCCTTGATCTATTATAAGCTAAATTAATTATAAACTTTTTTATTTGAGCAGGAGAGCGAGGTGAGTTCACTTTGGAGAGGACAAAACATGAAGAATGGAAGGGGGAGTTCTTTGTCTACAAGATGTGATGCCCTTACAGCTTGAGGTTTTCTCTGGTCCCTCCACCAATACATAGAGGTGTGCACTTGCCTGGTATCTAATCAATTGCTCTCCTGCTGTGTTTTTGAAGTATCAAATGAAGCATCTCTTGACAGGAAGAGCATAGATTTAAGAGACTGGTGAAACTTACCTTCATTTCTCTTAGGCCTTATTTTTACCATAGTGTTTACCAGGGAGCATGCAGCTACACTTACCCAAAGGAGGGCAGCCAGTGTCCCAGCCAGCAGAGAAAAAGGCCGTGCCAGTAGCCAGCTTCCCATGTGCTATGTGATTGCCCCACAGGACTTGTGTGCATGAAAGGAGGGACTCAGCACCTCCACAGAAATTTCTGTCTCCTTCCTCTCTGTCCTGGCTCAAAACACAACTAAAATCACGCCATTTTATCACCCTAGTCTTATCTATCACAATGTTAGGTTGTAACAGCTGTAACTCCCAGATCCCCATAAATCTCTGCTTCCTCACATGCAGCCTGCGCTATCCCTGACGCTGATCCAGAAAGAGCTCAGGCAGTTTTACTGACTCATGCTCTCCTTATGGCCACAAATCTAGGTATTTTTTCACCATCACCCCTCCCAAAACAAAACCCCTGATATGAGTTTGTTTCAGTCTAATTCACCAGTCATGTCAATCCCTTACCTCCTTCCCGCTTCCTCAGATGTCTAGAAAACAAGCCTCTGAAAAAAAACAAGACCTTCATCAACAAAGCTTGTCAGCTGTGGACTCTGTGACTGCATTTTCCTGATCTTTAGCAGCTGATCTTAATATCTCTAAGAAAATGACTGCACAACTGACAGCCTGTACTTTTCATCCATCCATAAATGCACAGCTGGTATCCTTATGGGATTTTCTGTTATGAATATTCAGCCTTAGCATTTTCAGATGTTCAGATGGTCTCTCATTTCTTCATATGGGGAAAAATACTGTAGAAGCAGAGGGCTGTTCTCTTAACCTTTTGGACTGAGCCAAGGTTAGCCTTGGGATTTGGAAGGAAAAGGTTTTAATTTTCTTTTCACTCCTACCTTCCATGGGGTCCTAGAATCTATATTGTTGCTGCTAGAAGTAGCCTCAGACTCACTTTAGGAAATATGGAGCCTCTCTTCCTCTAGGGGTTGTTGAAAATACCAGTTTCAGCCACCAGTTTAATGTTCTGTCCTAACTGATATTTTCCCAAATAGGAAAATTGCTTGGTGTTAGATTTAATGGTCATATTGACATAAACAGAGGGCACCCGTAATGTCTTTCATCCCCAAATACTTAAGCCCCCAAGGGATTTACAAAAACAATGCAACCAGTTTGATGCTGTAAG
>JANHFX010027978.1:0-70820 GCA_027560015.1 Chloroceryle amazona
GCTGGTTGTCCTCTATATGGCTTGTAAGAGCACTCAAGATGATCTGCTCCATGACCTTCCCTGGTACCGAGGTCAGAGTAACAGGTCTATAGTTACTTGGATCCTCCTTTCAGCCTTTCTTGTAGATGGGCATCACATTTGCTAACCTCCAGTCCATTGGGACCTCCCCAGTTAGCCAGGACTTCAGAAAAATAATGGAAAGTGGCTTGGCGATCACATCCGCCAGCTCCTTCAGCACTCCGGGGTGTAACCCATCTGATCCCATAGATTTCTGTGCATCCAAGTGGTGTAGAAGGTCCCTGACCACCTCCCCTTTAATTGTGATAACCTCATTCTGTTTTCCCTCCCTGTGTCCCAGTTTATGAGGCTGGATGTCCAGGGGATAGATTGTTCCACTGCTGAAGACTGAGGCAAAGTAGGCATTAAGCACCGCAAGCTTTTCCTCATCCTTTGTTACTAAGTTTCCCTCTGCATCCAATAAAGTGTGGTCTAGTTCAACCTCTTGGACAAAACTGGACTAACACTGAATATGAATCAAGTTGCTAATGAACTTGCCCAGACAAGTTTTGAATATTTATGAAGGACAGAAGTTCTACATCTTCCCTGGACGACTTGTGACAGTGCTTAGCTACTCTTGTAGGGAATAATATTTTCCTTAGATCAAACTAGAATTGCCCTTGATGCAGTTTATGATCATCCTCATCCTTCTGTTGCACTCCTGAGAAAAGCCTGCTTCTGTTCATAACCTCTCTTTCATTTGTGTAAGACAGGAAGTTAGTTTCCAGCATGATCTACTCTTTTTGAGGCTGACCACACTATACTCCCTTCCTCTGCCTCTGTACCTCACAGGAGACAGACCCATAACCTCTTGGAGGTGCCCTGCTGGACTTGTTTCACTTGCTCATGTCTGTGTTGTAGTGAGAGACTCAAAACAGGACACAGCCTTTACAAGTGCAAAAGAGAGGGGAATTCTCATTCTCCTTGACATGCTGGCTATACTTAAGCTGCTGCAGCTCAAGCTATACTTTTTCACTGCATGGACCCAGGCATATTCAGCTTCTTGCTTAACAGTGTCTTGAGCTCCTTTTCTGCAAAGCTAGTCCCTAGGCAACAAATTCCAGCCTGTACTATTGTACAGGGTTATTCTGTCCCAAGTGTAGAACTTTGCATGTAAATATCAGTCTTACTTTTTTGTGTACCAACTATGTGTGTAAAAACAGGGATCAAATGTAACAGAAGCATGCTCATATTGCATTTTCTCTGCAGATACTTACAGGGGTTCTTTAATTGTTTTTTTCCCCCTTAAAAAATGTTTTGTATTGTGATGAGTGTAACACTTGGCCTGAATGGGAACGGGAAGCATTATACTGGCACCCCAGTTCTGAAGTTTGGAGCTGTATTGCACACTCATCCCAAAGCCCAACATCTGATTCACTTCTCTTTACCACTGGGAAGTCTAATAAGGCTATTCAGGCACAGCTGGTTCCTTTGAACTGCATTCTAGTTTCAGTTAGTCACTGCAACTATATATGAGTCTTGACTTATTTAACAGATATTTAACAGTTTTCTCTGTGCTGATTCATTTTACTGAGATAGAGTAATGAGTCAAAAGAGCTTCCGCTTGTGTTGATGAGGCAAAGGAAATTTAAAACATTATAATGAAAAACTGCAATGTCATTATTTGTATGCTATTATTCATTAATCCTTTTAATGAAGCATTTCAGTTTTTACTGTTATGTTTTCCTTTTGTTTTCTTCCTCCTCATATTTGAAGTTAAACAATAGGGTAATTACATTTTAAAAAACCCTAGCTTTGTAGTCTATTCTTGATGAGAGCAGCGTAAATTCTTATGGCAAGGCATCTATTCTGCGAACTTGTTTTGCTATGGGGACCTGATCTGAATCAGGTTGCCCCAATGATGTACAAGCTGGTGCGCTGAGGAAAAATTGACCCAGTGGTCTGGATCCAGCAAGAATCATGATTATCATAATAGTCTGCTCCATTTGGCACAAGACTGAGACAGGATGGACTTGAGAAGATTCACAGTCATTGGCACAGGACTTATGGCCTGAGGCAGAAAAGTGATAACTATACCCAAAGGAATCCAGAACATGGTGCCTAAATTTTAGAAAGGAGAGTGTAGTGCTGATCCAGTTAATAATGTTAAGGCATTTAAATTGCAATTAAATGTTATTTGTCTTAACGAACCAGTCCTCACAAAGTGCTGAAATCCACAAATATGATCTTTGGGGAAAGATACAGAAAAGAATATTCAGTGATGTCTCTAGAAGGAGAAGTCTACCAAATTTAGGAGTCTACTAATGAGGTTGGAACTTAAATCTGTCATTAGTTCCAAGCAAAAATACCTTTCACAACCAGTAGACAAAGAATTTTACTTCTAAATTTGAAAGTAAAATAACTAGAAGAGCTTGGGTTCTCATTGAGTATCTGGGAAAATATATAAAATATTAAAAGTAGGATGTTCTGGAGAAAGAAAATGTAATGGGCTTAAGTCTTGTTGAACTGGAGCACAGTCATTGGAAAATGTGTGTGACAAAGCAGCAGACCTCAGAGCTAACATTTCCAACCGGCTTGGATACAATGGCAGTACAAACCAACACAACAGAGAATCTGGTTGTGAATTTAAAAAAGGATTATTAAGAAACAATTTATGATAAACATTTTATTTTGCTTCCTTCCCCCCAAAATATCTTTAACATTCATCTGTTAGAGAACAGTATCAGGGATAGTTCTTTGTGTTACAGAATAACCCACCTATACATAAGTCAAAAAGGAAGTAACTTACCTATGAGAGCTTTCATTTCTAGATGACAAATCACATTCTTTTTTTTTTTTTTTTCTATGTAACATATACTAAACCTCCTACTGATCTCAGAATGAGAATTTAATTTGGACCTCAGATTTTGTTAGACTGCTTTAGAAGTGTAAAAATGAGCACTGTATTTCAAATGGTTTTTTTTGTAATGTCTTTGAGCAATTCATAATAAATTGAAATAAATATTAAAGGTAATAATGTGCTATAGTAAAGAACTGACTTGAATTATGATGATGATATATTCTTTCTAAAATAATTATTTTTATAAAAGTATTATTTCTATAAAGAAAATATGTAGCTAATAGTATAACTTGTGTTATTTTTTCATAATATCCCTTGACTGAAGGTTATGTCTTACAGAAAAACTAAAGATCAGATTTAATTAGCAGTGAAAATGAAATTCTGGGCTATGTATATCCTTGCATATCAGGTTCAGCTATTATTTATACCAGATTATTTTTGCTGGCACTGTGAATTATTTCTGAGTTTCACCAGTCTCAGGGAAGAGCTAATTCCCAGAATGACAACTAAGAGAAAGAATACCAAAACATTTTCAGATGGGCAGATTCTATGAAGGAACTAAAGATGTGCAACCAGGAATACTCATTACAGCAAAATCCCTTGCATAATTACAAACTGCCTGAAGCTATTGGAAGCCATTGTAATGTGAAAATATAAACTTGCTAATTGCTAATTATATGGGAACAATGTCAAAGACAAATAACATAATACTGATAGTACAAATGATACTTTGAATACCTCAGAATGTAGTATCTCCAATTAAGGAAGAAAAAATATACTACAGTGAAAATATTTTGTAATAGGCAATGCAGAATTGGCAAATGAATGTCACAGGGTATTTCTGTTTCTGCTAGTCATAAATTATTTGTGTAAAATATTAATTTCACTTTTTATTTTTTTTTTAGCTCCCAGGTCAGACACAACTTAAATATCACCTTTATTATGCGGTCATTCTAGATGCAATTCCATACAGGAAGCGTCTTACAGCTTGGTGCATGTCTTTTTTCTATCTATTTCTACTGTTCCTTTCTGATAGAAAGGTTTATAATAATTGGAGTATAAATCTTGTTTGACCAGAGAATTTTGTCATGAAGCCCTGTTACGTCTTTTTTTTTTTTTTTTTTTTCCTAAGGGCTTTTTAGTGGATAAGTAAAAAAGTCAACTGTAATAAGAATCCAGTATCAGTAATAAAATACATTATTCACAGATAAACTTACTTGACCTATATAGCTACATGTGACCTATGATTAATATCTCTGCGACAGTTTATACAGGCAGTATTTACACCATGGGTCACAGAAAGATACCCTGGTTTCAGTTCCTGTAAGTGCTCAAATACTTATTGCACATGAAGACAAATTTTTGGTACACAACATCTTCCCCTCATTTCCTCTGGACCAGAAGAGAGATGCAGGGTGTACTAACAAGCTCCCCTTCTTTGGGTAGCTGAGGAACAAGACTGTGGGGTTCACCACTATGTACACTTTTCGTCTGTCAGGGTACCCCAGCTGTGGCCCATTCAAGAACTCCATTATTTAGCTAATATAATAAGTGTAGGTAACACTACTGAACATATTTCAAAGCATATGATGACAATCTCTCAACCACAAAAATTGAGCAAGTAGTCAAATATGTGTAAAATAATTTGGACATTTTTAATAATACCATGCAATTCCTCAATAAATGAAGCAGAAAAGCATAACTATAGAAGAAGTGTCAGAAAAAGATGTAAGAAAAATCTTCAATTGTCTGAAGAATATGCATTGGAGTTGTTCCAAATGTATGTTACATGGAGCTCAGAATCATAAAGAAAAGACTGCAGTGAAGAGACAGATACTTTCGTTGCTTCAGGACATTGTTAACTAACCTTGCCAACACTGTTAGATAAAAATGACAGCGTGAAAGTGGCTATCTAGTATATCACCTGTAGTTGTTGTGTAGTAATTTCTGTTAGAGACTTCTGCTTGCGCTGCTAGAACTGCTTCTCTATGCATGCAGCTTTTAAAATGATGACACAGTGGTTTATATGCTTGCTCCATGCTTTATATGTTTTATGTCTAGTAAGTCATTTAAAGTACATGACCTATGATGCTCCCCCCTAGCTCTAGCCACATCAAATGTCTAGTCAAAGTTAGGATCCAACCAGTGCTAAAACCGTCCTGTCACTGTCATAATTTGAAGCAAAATATAAGCACTAATTTCTTTAAAAAGTACAGTTTAAAAAATTGACTCTTCAATGTCTGGGATTTGAAAATTTTCAGCACTAACTGAAACACTTCCTGTGCTTCAGAGAGCAGCCCTTGTCTTTAACACATCATACCTTAGAAATACCTTCACAACATGTCAAATTCTAATATTAGTATTAGGAGACAGACAATTTTTCAAACCTGCTTAGAAACACTTTCTGTATTAGCATTGTAAATTTTGCACATTGATCTGTTTCAGGATTAGAACTAAGCAGGTACTGCCCACCCAGTGTGGAGTACCCTCCAGATGGTGCGGTCAGTAAGCATCTCCTTATGGCACAAGGTACTTCTGCATCAGTTCTGGCTTATTCAGCCCAGGGCAGCTCAATACTTAGTGGACACTGGAAAAAAAATATTTACTTTATTTCTCCCACATTACAGCAGGGGAAATGAATAACTTTCTAGCCACGCTTGGCACAGAGTAGGTTCCCTACGTCTACCACCAGCCTTTGTAGCCCAAATGTGTTGAGAAAGGGGACACAGGAAAGACTTAGGAACTGATTACTTTTAGGTGAGAGGCTATGTAATGGAAAGATATTATGACTGAAGGGAAACAAGCATGGGTCTGGCACACTCTGGTGCAAAAAAAAGGAAAAAATTTTACTCGGGAATTAGTACACAAGTCATAATTTTTCACTAGCCAAGCAAAGTGTTAACCTGTACCTACCCAAGCAAACCAAGGTGAAAAATTTTATAGGGATACCCCTGTTAAAAACTGGTCAAAAAATTAACTTTGAAACTATATTCTCTGACTGCATGCAGGATCAGACATTTATATCTTCAAACAAACACCCTGAAAATGCTCTTTTCCTAATGGAGTAGAACACTCTGTTACTCTTCTTTAAGGCTGTTTTACTAATGGTATGAGTAAATTTTCTTGTGTTTCACAACAGTCAGAGGAAGCTTCAGTGCTGGTGTCTGGTAGGCAAATATGTCTCTGCTAAGGACACTGGCATTTCATTAACATACACCAGGTCTGAATTTGGCTCAGGTTAACATTTCTGACAAGATCCAGACATGTACAGAAAGATGCATGCTGACTCTCATTTAATTCCAAACTAAATAGCATTTTCTACCAGTAGTAATCCCAGGGATTTCAGAAACTGTTTGAGAAGTTACCTGTTATTCATCCCCCAAGGAACCTGGCTCCGGTGGTTATATGTATTATCAAAATAATATAAAATCCCAAACTAGGTGCATTTGATTAGAATTAAAATCTGAAATTCTTTGAAATTAACAATGTTATTATTTATTAAGATAAGTTCCTACATAACTCTATTAAGTCATCTGCTAATGATTTAATACAATATATGTATATATGCCCATAACTGTATTGGGTTTATATGGCAATGTTTTATAGTGGGTGGGCTACAGGGGTGGCTTCTGTAGGAAGCTGCTAGAAGCTTCCCCCACATCTGACAGAGACAAAGCAGTCGGCTCCAAGGTGGACCCGCCACTGCCCATCAAGAATGGTGGTAGCACCTCTGTGATAACATATTTAAGAAGAGGAAAAAACAGCTGAGCAAGAGCAACTGGAGAAAGGAGTGAGAATATTTGAGAGAAACAAATCTGCAGACACCAAGGTCAGTGGAGAAGGAGGGAGAGCAGGTGCTCCAGGAGCCAGAACAGAGAGTCACCTGCAGCCCATGGTAAAGGCCATGTGAGGCAGTCTGTCCCCTTGCAGCCCAAGGAGGTTAACAGTAGAGTAAATATCCACCTGCTGCCCCTGGAGGACCCCACACCAGAATAGGTGGATGTATAAAGGAGGCTGGGATCCCATGGGAAGCCCACACTGGAGCAAGCTTCTGGCAGGACCTGTGGACCCATGGAGAGAGGAGCCCACATTGAAGCAAGTCTGATGGCAGGACTTGTGACCCTGTGTAGGACCCATGCTGAAGTATTCTGTTCTTGTATTCTGCACACCATGGAAGAGACTCGTGATGGGGCAGTTCATGAAGGAACCCATGGGAAGGAATCACATTGGAAAAGTTTGTGGAAGACTGACTCAAGTGAGAGGGACCCCACACCTGGAGCAGGGAAGAGCATGAGTCCTCCTCATGAGGAGGAAGAAGCAGCAGAGACAATGTCTGATGATCAGACCGCAACCTCCATTCCCCATCCCCCTTGCGGATCCCACTTGGGGTGAGAAGGTAAAGAAAATTGGCAGTAAAGTTGAGCCCAAGGAGAAGAGAGGAGTGAGGGGAAGGTGTTTTATTTCTCTTTATCCTAGTCTGTTTTGATTGGTAGTAAATTAAATTAAATTAAATTATTTTTTTCCAAGTCATGTCTGTTTTGCCTGTGATGGTAATTGATGAGTAATCTCCCTGTCCTTATCTTGATCTATGAGCCTTTTGATGTATTTTCTCTCCCTTGTACAACTGAGGAGGGGTGTGATAGAGCACCTGTCATCTAGACAAGTTCAATACACTACAGTAAAATAATGAAAATGCTTTTTTTTTTTTTTTTGTAAACAACAAGGAATAACTCTAGCTCTCTTTGATGCATATGTTGCTTCTATTCTATATCTCTTATGTCAAGTGTAGGATGATGCCTCTCTGTCCCTTTTATAGAAGAAAGCATCAGGGAAAACAGAAACTAGTGATCAAATAAAACTATGACATAAATCCCTGGAATATACCCAAAGCATTTTTGAAAAGCTATCTGAAAAATACTAAATATTTACTGGGTTTGTGGGGCTTTTTTGTGAAATTTAATTTTAAGAATTGTATTTTAAAAAGTGAAATCCTGTAACAGAGAACAAGCAGACCACAAAATGTATGGAATAGGAATATATACTCACAAGAATTAGTGACACACTGTGGAATGCTATTGCTTAGTTCATATTGTGCAAGAATTTTTTAATGAATCTTTAAGAGTTTTGTGAGTGTAAAAGCATGGAAGCCTGATTTTTAGAGAATTAGCAGGGAACATACTGAGAATAGTTTGCTCATGGATGTGGAATTCAGTTTCACTGTTTACAGATCTTTGTCATGCTTTATTTTTCATAGTGACTTCCACCTCGTGTTCTGTGAATTCTCCACAAATGTTGCCGATGGAATAATGGAAGTATTTATGAACTTGTTTTTTAGTTAGAAATAAACTTTTGAGGTGCATGTGTTGTACAGTCTGTTGGCTCTTTGTGTATTTAACTGATGGGGAAGTTCAAGCTTTATTGTGAACAGTGAATTTTCATGGCTTTATGCTCTGCTTTTTGCATTGAAGGAAGGACAGGCTGACCCAGCCCCATCTTACTGGTATTACTGCTATTACCACACTTGCACAGGCTGTAGGTTTATTTTTTTTTAATCTCTATCCAAAAGTTATTTATCATAACATACATGGCATGGAAATAACTTTACGAAGGTAACAAGGAACTAACCGTCTTCCTTTCTTCTCTCTGTAGTTTGTTGCTCAGCCCAACTGCCAGCAGCTGCTCGCATCCCGCTGGTACGATGAGTTCCCTGGATGGAGGAGGCGACACTGGGCTGTGAAGATGTTGACATGTGTTGTCATAGGACTTCTTTTCCCAGTCTTCTCTGTGTGCTACCTGATAGCACCCAAAAGCCCATTAGGGCTGTTCATCAGAAAGCCATTTATCAAATTTATCTGCCATACTGCTTCCTACTTGACTTTTTTGTTCCTGCTGTTGCTTGCCTCTCAGCACATTGACAGGTCAGACTTGAGCATGCAGGGACCACCTCCAACCATCGTCGAGTGGATGATATTACCGTGGGTCCTGGGTAAATGTATTACTAAAGAAAATACAGTGAAAACTCTTTTGACCCCTGTGGTTCTGCCAAGCATTCCTGGGGCAGGAATATGCAATAGATTGTTCTGTCATTAATTATCAACCAACCGAAACAGGCAAATGGTCCATCTTCTCCAGTACCTAGGAAGAGTAGTAGACAACTTGGGAGAAGTTTAAAAATTCAAAGTGTCACCACCTAATACACTACAGTGAGAGAAAACAAAAGATATTTGGTTTCCTTCCTATGATTAAGCAGTGCCCTGAAACATACATAGCGATATTTTTTTTAATATCTATTTTCTCCAGGACAGAAATCGTTCTCATTCTTCTAAGCATTCTCTTTGCCTTATTTATTTATTTATTTATAGTTTACTTTTAAAAAAAGGGTCCCTTTGCCATGATAATTATCTTTCATGTATTAGAATGAGACATAGTGTTGTTTCTGGAATGTTATCATTAACCTTAGTCATCTAAAGTCTGCTTCTTCTGAATATGACAGACCCACCTATTGCAGCTAGTGCTGATCATCTTTTCGAAGTCATTATTTTAATTAAAACATGCATGCAGAGTACTATTTTCTGTGCAAAACCATTGATGAGAACTTGTAATTCAAACAAAATAGTTTACATCAGAAACACAAAAATTCCCTAGCATTTTTTTAAATGAGGGAAAAGGTTACAATCTCCTGATAGTTTAAAATAAAAATTTCAGTCTGGGATTATTGAAAGCCTAATTGTGTGGGCCATGTTGGCCTTAAATATCTTCCTGTGTGGTTGTTCATCCTATCCAATTGGAACGCCCTAGGTCCTTCCCACCTCTGTGTGCAGAGTAGCCTGCTAGATGGTATCTCACTTGATGTGCTGTGGTCTCTTTCTTGTTTCTTATTTTATCAGCCAACACCAGTTGGACCAGGTCAGGCCAAGCATACTTGTTTTTTACTGAAATTAAATTGTAGAAGGAGGGACTTAGAAGCCTTAACTGCAAGAATATAAATTTGGTATCTTCGTTTAAATTGTCATCACACAGACAAGTTCATGCACAAACTTTTCTGAAATGTTTTAGTGGGGTTTAGATACTGGTATCTTTCTCCGAGCTTTCCATTAAGATGTTGTCTTCACTTCTGCAACTTTTCCCAAACACCTGGCTTGTATTAGAGCAACAAAACTCACAAGGCTTTTGGCATCATTGATCATAGGAAATTTACAATTCAGTATCGAATTTATAGTACGCTATTTTGCAGTGCCTGATACTTCCAGAGGAGAGTAAGTCAGTGGATTTTCCTCTATATGTTCCTTAATAGAGCACTGCAGGAAATAGGAAGCAGGGCTACAATCAGTCTTTCACTTAAGAAAACAAGCATGCTGAAAACTCTGTTTAGACTTACTGGTCAGGACCCTCTCAGAAGGACCTGCCTTCCACAAAAAAACCTGCTTTCTGAGATTTCCCTGATCCTAGCACACTGTAAAAGAGTCCTCACCACCAGCCTTCACTGTAAGGTGTGTTGTCCTTTGCTGGGTGAATATTGCAAGTAACATTTTAAAAAGCCAAAATCTAGTATTATTGCAAATGAATTGATCTGGCAGGCTGCTTAGAATGACATTTCCTATGGACAAGTCAGACTAACTTCAGTGAGTAAGATTCGCATTTAATTATTTAAAAAAAAATATCCTCCAGTAAATTTTCCCAGCTTCGTATCATGGAGAAATAAGAAACCAATATAAAAACATTAGTTTGATGCAGTACTTCCTTACAAATAAATTCTACAATGCTGAGAAGGAGCAGGGACCTCTTCTGTGCTGTCTTATGCCCAGAGGAAATATTAGTAGCTTTTCTGTCTAGCTTTCCAAAATAGCAGTGGTCAGTATCTATCCAGCTTTCACTGTATCCCAATACTGAAGGTTAATAAGAACAAATGCATAGCTGACACACAGACCTCAACTTGCCAAAGTGGGTTTTATCATTAACCTGTCTTTTTAAAGAAAGAAACTAGAGCCCAGATAAGAAGGCACCATTTGAAAAGGGCAAGGGCTAGTTTTAGCTAAAGGCAGTTCTAAAATTTTGGTGACTGTCTCTTCTCCAGAAAACAACCAGTGGGAAGCGGAAGAACCTCCATTGCCCTCAAACTCTGACACTGTTGTTTATATAGGAAAGGGCTTGCCTAACTTAGCATCCCAAAGCACATGTTTGAAAAAGCCTTATGACTATCAAGATGACTATAATTTCTAAAAGCAGCATTAATACTTGCAGTATAGTCTGTACTGCCCATCTATAATGGGCAGATGATGCCAGGTACATCCTGTGCTGAATAAGCCCCTCCCCTGCAAGCAATACAGGTCAAGTCAAGGGAATTCAATACATAAACAAATGTTCATGAGCATGAAAAAAGATCAATAGTCAGATACCATGTGGTCAAATATCTTGTGGTTAGTCTAGACTGTAATGATAAGAGAAATTGTGCCTTCCAAAATCTTTTACATCTAAAATGATGTATTATAGGCAATGATCTACAGCACTTCCTTACTAGTGGTTTTCTGTAGTTCCAGTATCAGATTTGTTGGGTTCAGTATTCAGACTTTAGTTGCTGCAGTGCCTTAGCCCACCCAAATAATAAACTCAGGTAATTCATTAAGTACCTGAATTCCCACTATCACTGATGGAGACAGACACACTTCTGCACAGGACACCAGCTCACAGCATGTGATGAACATGTCTATTGACTATTTCAGCTTGCCTTTTTTTTTTTTAAGGAATAAATCTCAGACAAAAGCCACCATTTTCATATTGACATGCATTCAAACTGTGGTCTAGTCGTCTTTCAATAAAATAAATGGTTATCAAGTCCTTATCAATAAGCTAAGGTTAGTTTCCAGGTCACAACTTTGTCATCAAATCTCTTCAAACTATACAGTTATTCAGTACCCTTAAAAAGGGTAAATGTGGCATTCTTGAATTCCACAAGTGAACCTAAATTTGAGGGACATAGATGTACCTTTATATTTTCTGGATGTGGACAAAAAATATGGACATCTGAGACAAAACTAATGTGGCTCTAGGATTAGTTTTTCTCTGAAATTGGAAACATGACTAAGTAAACCCTTTTCCCAAAGCAAAGGTTATTCTGGAGCAGTTACATCATGTCAAAGCTATTAACATTTTAAACAGTAGAATTCTTTATTTGTCTTTCTCTTAATTCAAATAGATCTGCAGGTAGTTTGCATTTTAATACCTGCCTCCTTTAAAATGACAAGTGGAAGAGGAACTCTGCTTTCCAGACTTCTGACCAACATGAATTTCAGCACATGTAAATTTCATAGAACTTGAGGAGTTTCAAGAGTGTCCATTACATCTGGAGCTCTGCAATGATCAAGCAGTAATTAGCATTTGTCTACTACTATGTAATAGAAGGCTAAATGTGCATAATTAGTACATTAAAAGTGTCACTAGAGTAGGAGGATCAGAGAAAAAAAACCTGTATTGGGCTACATTTCCATGGAGACTATGGATTTTAAATTTAAAAAGTCTCTTAAGGAAACTTATTCATTAACTTTATCTTTTACATGGTTAGATGATTACACAAGTGATGTTATAGTATGTACTGATTATCCATGGAACAAGAAGTCATTATAACAAAGCTAATGTTATAGCACTATGAAGCAGCTATAGAAAAATCTCTCAGTAAGAGGAGTCAGAATCTTCTGTCCTTGCATCTAAAAAAATAAGAAACAAGCTTTTGCTGCTAAGGAAATTTTTTTTTTTCTTATTAGCTGTTGATTCAGATCTTCCAAGCATGCCAGATGCTTCACTCTTAGAAACATAGGCCTGTTTCCTATACTCGAGAATCCATCACCTCTGAAAAATGGACAAGAAAAACAAGAACCCAATCTTGTGAAAAAAGGGAGGAAGAACAGTATTTTCCATCAACAAATTCCCCATCCAGTTTCTGAGTGGCCTCTGAGCATAATTGCAAAAGGGAAATCCTTGACTGCAGCTCACGTAAGGATCATATTGATTCCTATAGACTTGTCATGCCTGTTTTTCAGTCCCGATCCCTAGCCTCAAACCTAGTGGTGATCATGCTAAATGTCCTCACAGTGAACAGTGGGAATGCTACACAATTCAGAGGAGAAAGCCAACAACCAGAAAAGCGTAGTGCTTAATAGATGTGGTTAAAAAGCTCCCTGACAGTTGTTTGATGTGGCTGCAGGAAAGAGAACATTTCAAAGGCAAATTTGTTCTGATGAGGTTTTTGCTCTTTTATGGGCATCTTTAAATGTTAATCATAGTTATGTTGTTCAGAATACTGCCTGGAGCAGGAATTCAGTCTTACTGGACATCTTTAACAATGTGTTCTCCACCCTTTCTGTCAGAGCAGTTTATTCTATTAGAGTACATGAATTTATAGTAAATGTTGATGTTTGGGAACTGTGCAAACTGCAGACATTTGTCATCATCAAACTGCACTGTACATCCTTCCATTTGTACATTTATACATCCAATGTACATCCTTCCAAAAAAAAACAAAACTTTTTTTCCTGGTATCAGTTGGAATATCCCATGCCGCAACATGCAGCCGTTATCTCTTGTCCTTCCAATGTGCATCTCCAGGACAAGTCTGGCTCCAGTTATTCATAAAGAGCAATTTTGTTAGTGGATGATTGCAGTAATATCCCCATGTAAGTGTTCTCTTCTCTAGGCTGAACAAACTCAGCTGCCTCAAACTCTTGTATATCATATGGTCCAGCTCCCCGTCATCTTGATGGCCTTCCACTAGGTTCAATTCAGTCAGATAATATCTCTTTTATGTTGGGGACCTGCTAATGAAATTATTTTAACATCAGGAAAGCCCCTTCTTGTCAGGACTGCCTGAATCATTCCATAATAGGACATTTTATTCAGTTACTTGTAGGTTTGGCAGGATTCAAATATTTATTTTTTCTGTGAATATTTTCTGTGCAGATTATTTTATTTTACTCTTTGGTCTTTGGTGATGTTGGCTGATACGTGTTGGTTTGTGTTTAAGATTTCATCTAGAATGGTCTTGCCATTTCCAAAACTGAGACTGAAGAAAAATGTCTTTTTGGATTATGATAAAAATGTTAGGAGACTGTTTTTTTTGGAAAACACTTTCAGTGGTGGCATGACCTTCAGGTAAATATGGGTAGCCATATGCATCCTTTGGTATTCTAGGAAAATTCTATCCTAAATTTGAAAAGACTTTGTAAATGTGTCTCCATCTAAAATGCAGCTACAGACCGTGCTTTGGTTGCTGAAACTCATTCATAATGTCACAATCAGTTTTAATCAGTGCCTCCTACTGACAGTGGCAGATATGTCATCTCTGGCCAAGGCTACCCCTTAACACAGCAAACCTGGAAGCTTTTACTTTATTATGTTTTCAAATCCTTTCTGTAAGCATTCAAGATCAGCCAGAGTTTAGACTAGATGGAACAGTGCTCTATCCTTAGTGACCTTATACAGTGTTAATAGAGTACAGAATATAAAGGGAGCTCTCTTCCTAACAATGGCTGAATATTCATTTTACATACACTTTTATTAGCTATGGGAAACTTCCCTCCCACAGGCAATGTTTTAGAACTGTAAACAAGGATTCTGCTTTTACAAGATAATATAAAATAATAATATAGACAAGTATTCAGATGTTTCCTTGCAATCACAATATTTTGCTGAAGGAAGCAGGTTTTGGTATGATACTGAGATACTCTTTGGACTTCAGTCCTGTTTTCAGGTGAGTACCATTGTGCTTGCTCCTCTAGCATTCAAATATATCACATTTTAATGTTACAACCACATAGCTTGAGGATAAAGAAAACAGAAAAGGCTTGCAGTGAGTGTGCAAAGCTTAACTTCAATGCCTTTGCTTTCTAGTAGAGTGTCTTAGTAAAGAGGCTAAAGACACCTGTTGAGTGGTTTGTCTTCTTTAATCCTTTCTCCTTGTCTCCCTTTCTCCCATTTTTAGCAGGACTAGTGAATGTTTTACCCTCACACCATTATTCCTCCCGT
The DNA here is from genome assembly GCA_027560015.1 of Chloroceryle amazona. NCBI lineage: Eukaryota > Metazoa > Chordata > Aves > Coraciiformes > Cerylidae > Chloroceryle > Chloroceryle amazona. Next base: position 14,873 of record JANHFX010027978.1, read on the forward strand.
AGTACTCTCCCGGGATAGAGGTTCAGTCTTCCCTCAGGCTGGGTAAAGGCAGGTTTCCTGTTCCCGGTGCAAGAATTTTAGGCATAAAGCTGCAGTTCCAAACATTCACACTACTCTCAGGAGTACAGTTTAAGCATTTCAGGAAAGGAAGGTGCTTCGGATGCTGAAACTCAGTCTCACGCAGACATCTAACTAAAGCCCCGAGATAGGCTTCTAAGTGTTGGTGAGATGCAGTGTTTGAGACTGATTCTTCTTTCCAGTTACTGCTGTTCCTCTTGTTCAGGCTGTCTTAGCACTTCATATTATTAGACCGTGAACTTCAGCTAGGCACCTGAAACTCAAAGTGAGCATAAAATGCCATTTATGGGGAATTTAGATCTCTTGCATGGAGAATTTTGCTTCCAGTACTGTGTACTTAATTTAGACATTGAATCATGGAATATGTCAATGACTAAACCCCTTCATCCGACCAAGGTGCCAAATATGAAGTTTTAGGTCTTCAGTGCTGAGATGTTCAAATCCTTACATACCTGTTAATAGAAGAGAAGGGGATGAGCAGTTTCCTACATTCCTAAATATTCTTCTGGCCTTGTCTAGAGCTGCACGTGCAATGCCAAGCTGGTCTGTACAGAACTCTCAGAGCTTTTAAGCAATGTCTTACAGGCATTTTCTGTTTCACAGACAAGCTATACATTAATTTATTCTACCTGCAGGTCTGGTATCCCTTTGTGGATCTAAGCCTTGTGCACACTTGAAAACCATATTTCTTACTATTAACTACTTCATAAGAATGACTTCATTATATTATTCTAATGACACCAAGAGAATCTAGCAAGTGCTGGCAAAGAGAAGGAACACACAGATGTTTGGAGACACAACACCGTAATGAATATTAGAATGTAGTACTGTACATATTGGATACATATTGTTTTCTAAATTAAGGTTCTCCGTAGTAGTAGGATATAAGACTTGCTCTTTATTCTCTCCACTACATTTTTGTGAAAGCAAGGAACCATTTTATGTATTAAATCAATTTTGATAAATACATACCACAAACAATTTCAATTAAGCCATGGAGATTAAAGGATAATAAATAAAATTATGCATGCCTCAGTACTCATGTAAATCTGTTGAGCTTAATAGAGATTTACAGGTAGTAAATGAGGATATGCTTTTTCTTGGAAGAGATTTATAGAACCTTATGCAAAAGTACCTGAAAGGATGGACTGATACTTTTGCCTGGCTAAATTTCTGTCTACAGTATTATTGTAGAACAGAGTTCAAAAGCAGAAATGTGCAGAATTTCTATCTCCATATTTAGGTATTTGCCCATAGCCCATTACTCCAAAACTGGACATTTAGCAAGTTTGGTTCTTATGAATTAGAAGATGAAATCAAAGTAAACATAAAGAAAGCAACTCAGGTGCCTACAAAGAGGAACTTTGTCCCACTTTTGAAAAATATACTCACAGAGAGCTTATACCTATGACAAATACCCTACAGGAAACCTGTAACTTTTTTTGGCAGGGGATGAGGTGGCCAGCTCAGATACATAGAGCATCTAAAATGGCATTAGACACTTCTGTTTAAGCACATGACACATTAAAAAGATACAGTATTGTATTTTTCATGATTCTCTGGATCTGAGACCTTCACCATCGCTGTCTACAGTCCACTGATATGGAAGGCTTAGGTGCATGAACCTGAAGTGGTTTGGATGAGCATCTTTGATTAATTTGAACGTTTTTAGTCTCATTAGCCAACTCATATTGAACATAACAGTTATCCAGGGTTATAATTTATTTTTGCATACACTCCAGGACAGTAATTTTTTTTTTTTCTTGGCTTACATTCCTATTCTTTAACAAAATCATGTTTTGGAGGAAAAAAAACCAAAACATAGAAGAAAAGGGTCCAGTAATGTTAAGACAGATATAGTGAGTTAAATCTCCTTTAATCTTCCGCTATGAAAATGATCTACAATTAATTTCCATTTCAGAACATTTTGCAAAAGAAATTCTGAAGTCTGCCTAAAAACATTTAACTGTTGATTACATATATTTGCTTTTGACATTTATAGTACTGTGAAAGTCAGACTTCTTGCTGTTCAAGTTATGAAAGAAAGTGTGTGGTATAAAGATGCTGGCTACTGTCCCTTCCAAAGAAACTGGTTTAAGGGAACAGCTATCACACTTAGATGGATGCCTTACTGCATAAATACTCAAGCAAAGAAACAATCTGATGCTATTGGAGTAGGTGGTGAAACTAAGCCATAAATATTTGAGGCACTGTTCAATGCTCATTTTCCAAATCATTCACCATTCCACAGTGGGTAAAATATATACATATATATATCATTACAACTCCTAATGCCATTCCTAGACCAGTTTCATTTGCAGCTGATCACTATTTCATAGAAATTATACTTTTCCTTGAAGAAAAGACTAAATGTACTAGTGGTACAGAATCAGCACTGAAGACTCTCAACTCTGACAGAATATATTTAATTCAAAAGTCTCAAATGCTCCATAATCCTTGTATTGTTCATTACCTTTTCACTGCATTCCAGAGGCATTACTAAACTCATCTTCACTCTTTCTGTGGGAGAAGGAATTAAGTTAAATTCTATGGATAATAAAGTGAAGAGAGAGTGAATTGAGGTTAGATATTAAGTATCCTCAGTATGAGTTGTGGCACAGATAATTTAAAACAGCAAATCCCAGACTCAGCCTGCTTGAGTAAAACTGTGCTAGGAAGAGAGCTGGTGCCTCTGGACATGTCATTCCCAGCTCTTTGCCTAACCTGACACAGGACTCAGAAACTGTGCACAGTTATTGCCCCCCCAAAAAGCTGTTTTCTTGTCCCTGTGGGAAAGCAGAGGGCATGCTTTTGATTTTGTGCACATTTATTTAAAATAGCTGTAATCTGTTAACAGAAGATGACCCAGATATCGGGAGCCCCTGAATTACACCAAGATTCCTCTACATGCCTTTTGGTACCTTCATAGACCTTCAGCCCAGGTGTAAAACAGAGAGATATTTCAAGCCTTATAAATACTCACTGAATTCTTTGGAATGCCTTTCCTTTGATTCAGAGACCTTTAGATCAGCAGCTTGTCTCAATCATTGTTTCTGTGAAAAACTCTGGTTCACATAGCAGAGCAAAGTTGAGTTTGTCAGTTAAATGGTTTCACAGTCCAATGAAAATATGTTCTCCAAGAAATATACTAAAAGATCGTTGTTGAGCTTGACGTGCTGAGATGGACCATGAGAAATCACTTGCTTCCCACCATAATGTTAAGGAACAGCAACAGCACAGAGCAACCAACCCTTTGTGGGAAAGGTAAGGCCAAAACTAGCAAGAGATCCACAAATCTTTTTTAAAGACAAAAATAGTCCAGGATGCTGCCTTTCACATCTGTCTTTGATGAATCTTGATATTATTGACAGTGAAACTTTAACCATAATTCTAATTATAAACAAAACAAGGCAGTGTTGTGTAGATGACATAACATTTTTGTGAGTTTCCACAGTTGCTGGAAAATTATTTTTGTAAGTTGTTCAAGATTCAGTACAAGATAGGATTCTACACAAGGTATATGCAGAATTTTTTGTCTTAGATCTTAATACACCTTCCAATGAATTTCACAGGGAAGTTATTTCTTCATTGTTTATTTCTTTTGTATGGGAATGAGAGCTGTGCTCCTTAGGAGTAAAACTACAAGGAGTAACTTAATTAGGTAACTGCAAGTTGATAATGAATCAGTCAGGACAGATCCAAAATTTTTAACCTATGAAAGTTTTCTGCCAGCCTGCACAAAAAGATACCGTGTCTAACCCAAGGCTTTATACAAAGGGACAGTGAACATTTGTAAGAGTATCGAGCAGCTGCCCTGTTCAAAGTTGCAAGGTTTGTCAACAGAATCTTGCTGTATGAACAGAAACATAGGTCCACATTTTTTTAAAAGGTATCTCAGTGTTTAATATTTAACTATTTTGAGAACAGAAATACAGCTTCAATATGTTAAGTATATAGATAAGTACATATAGTATGTGTATTGATGTACCTACACACACAATAATCTACACATTGATCATATGTAGAATGTGACATCCAATATTCAATTCTTTAAGATTTTTTTAATGTGATATGAGGAAATTTTAATGAAAGATGGTATTTTTCTAAGAAAACTCATTTTATTTCAGCACCATTTGTTCTTCAGTAACCTTTTGTTCTTCAGCACCTTTTGTTGGCTTGGATAAAATTTATTTTTAAAATATGTAGGGTTTATTTTAGAAGAAAGAACTTTTTTCATCAATGTTCAGAAATGTTTCCTGCAAAAAAAGAAAATATACTTAGCACACAAATTCTTTTATTTTTCTCCAAATTTATTTTATGTGTTCTATTTTAGTTCCTTTTTCGCATCAGGAAAACTGAACTTCGGTCAAGTGGTTGCACTGATCAGCTTGCACGTATAATACTTCACAGTGCTATACAAAACCTCTCCATGGTGTCTGTCATTTCCAGGGCCTCATGTGGTCTGTGGGATTCTTGCCCTGAATTTATGTCTATTTCATCCCATTAAAACTACAGCATGTTTAATGACATTAGTTTCTATCATCTCAGCCTGTTTCAAAATATCAATGATATTTCTCTTTTACTGCTCCAGTATCTAGTTATAAACAATATAACACATGCTTGAAAGTCTCACCTTCAACTTTTCAATTAAAGTCCTTGATTAATGAGATGGAAGGGCTGTATAATTTTATAATTTCCTTGCAGGTGGCAAGAAATTATAGAAGCAGGTTGATGGGAAATGGATAGGTGAGGGTGTAAGAGGCAGGTGTAAAATCTAGCTGGTGTGAAAAGATAGAATGGACACAGTGGAATAAAGAGGCAACCAGACAGCAAAGATTATCCAGCTAAAACAGTGGCATCTGCTCTGAATTATTTCAGCTAAATACAGGCACCTGGAATTTAGACATCTATTTTAATTCAGCCTGATGCCCCATGGCTCCCTTTTCAGCCAGTAGGAAGTTTGACTCCTCAGCAGATTGCAGGATTATGACCTTGGAGATGCTTGCTCCCTGCCAGGGAGATAAAGAGAGCTTTGTGCAATGAACTTGTCCCCAGTTTGGCTGTCTAAAGACTATTGCTTTTAGATCTACCCCTTTTATTTGGCTGGTTCTTAGCAGTTTTCCTTCATTATTTGTGTGCAGGCTGCTGATGTCCCCTCTGCTTTGCTGAGATATCATCTTTCTTGCTGCTGAACATGTCACTCTGACATGAGCTCTGTCACCATGTGATAACATTGCTTCTTTTGCACATTAATAAGCAGGAAATGCCTCGACTTTGTATCTCTTTCCTACCTGTAACAATGCACCAATTAGAGAGTCTTGTCACTGCATGTCTTCTCCTCTTCTATCATGTCAGGTCATATTTTGGAATTGCCCAACATTCTCCTTAGCTAATAATGTCAGGCTGTGTCCGTAAGTCTTCTAAATAGAAAAGTGTTCAGTGTTGCAGAGATAACACTGACCTCATCTCTGGATGTCCTTTCCTTTTAAAAAAAAGCCACACACGTAGATTTTCTGAGCCTTTTCCTGATTCTCCCAATGAACATAACAGGAAAAAAACCCAACACAATAACTCTTCCTTCTTACAGAAATATACAGTTATGATCTACAACAAGATTTCAAGACTTCTGGTTATGTGACCATAAATTAATCCTAAACAGCACAACTTTGAATCCCTGAGGTTCATTGCTCAAAATCTCTCCATTATGTAAGCTTAGAGAAGTATTCACCATTGCAGAAAGGCTTTGGGATTTCAAAGTGCACATTTCTAGGATAACCCTTTGGGCTTGGGAGGATTTACACAACCCCAGAGAAGTCAATTCTTCCAGCATTTATTGCTCCAAGTGGACATTCCTCAGGATACCTAGCTCTAGAGACCTGATACCTGCAAAGACTGTGGTCTCAGCTTTCACAGTGAGATTGCCCTGGAGTTGTGGAGTTGGGCACTCAACCTGAGGACTTTGATTCTTCAAAGTTTTGCCTTCAAAAAGATATGCCTGGAAAGCTCTACTGTGCATGCATGGATTGTGCATCTATCACAAATGTAGCATCTATCAGTCAACCTAGTTTCAAGTTCTCGAGGCCCATAAGATCTCAGTAACTGCATTTAGATATGGAGTTTGCCCTTACATGCTTGAGCTGGAAAGACTAAACTATCACATATCCATTAGGGCCAACGAAAACGTAGGAACTCTAGTTTTCCATTATCATTTGCTTGAAAAAAAAACAAGCCCTGAATCAGAATGAACATAAAAATTGCCTTGAACTAAGAAAAAATTTAGAACTACCACCATTACAATGTCAAAGGGGACTGTCAGCTGGCAAATGATTTGAACATTGCTGGTATTTTGGATCAGTTGTGTTTCTGATTCAAAATTATCACATTTACAATAGCCATATACTCACTTCCACTATTCTATAATAGGTCAGCATTTCTCAGTGTTAATCTCACAACTACACTTCATTTTCAGAAGTGCTTGGAGAAACAGTCTGGCTTTTCATTTGCAAAACAGATCAAAGTAGCATTAGTCAGCATTTATTTTTTCGATCTGTACATAATTCTATTATATTCTAGGCAGTGATATCAAAGCATATGATGCTGAGCAACAGTCTTACAGAGAACAGCCCTGTTGCATTTATGTAAGGTCACATCTTTGTCTCGTTGTGAATCATGGAATATATCTCAGCAGAAGACTTTAATGAACCTACAGCCTACAGATTAAGCATTCATCTCATTAATCAGCCCAATCTATTCCTGCTCTTTTTTTAAAAACATATTTTAAAGGGAATGCTTAACTGTGTTGAATTACTAAAGAGTATATTTCATTCTATGAATGTGTATATTGATTTCTGTAAAACCTTTTTATTTGAGGATCTTCTATAAATGCAACTGTTTGCTTTCTCTGTCATTGCAATGTTCCCAATGCAAGATCCTGGGGCTACACCTGTATTATTAAATAAAAAAGAGCAAGGAATAGTTGTCTAATACTGACGCTTCTAGGCCGTACCTGTATTACACAGTTTTTGTCTCCAGGTCTCCTCTGAGCCTGGAGGCAGGTCTCTGCAGGCTCCTGTGGCACACTGGTGGTTTTTATGAGCCATTCTGCAGTCATGATTCAGACCAGCATCTGAAATGTGAGGGGTACATTGCAGCCCACAGAACAGCTGCTTTTATGACCTGATGATGCTTAATATGGAATCATAGAATCATAGAAAGCTTTGGATTGGAAAAGAACTTTGAAGATCATCTAGTCCAAGCCTCCTGCAATGAGCAAGGACATCTTTAACTAGAACGGGTTGCTCAGAGCCCCATCCAATGTGACCTTCAATGTTTCCAGAGATGGCGCATCTCCCACCCCAGGCAATCTCTTTCCAGTGTTTTAACACTCTCATAATAATAATTAAAAAAGTCTTCTTTATATCTAGTCTGAATCTCCCCTCTTTTAGTTTAAAATCATTAACACTTGTCCTGTCCAACCGACCTTGCTAAAAGGTCTGTCCCCATCTTTCATGTGGGCCCCCTTTAAGTACTGAAATGCCTCAATAAGATCTCATCCCTAAAGACTTCTCTTCTCCAGGCTGAACTCTCTCAACCCTTCTTCACAGGAGAGGCACTCCAGCCTCTTCATCATTCTTGTGGCCCTCCTCTGGATCCACTCCAACAGTTTCATGTTGTGCCTAAAAGGTAGAGGACAAGCAAGCAGGGATATTTGCCAGTACATGGACTGCATGTTGAAGGTTGGAGGGGGCTGTGGGGGGAAGGGGAAGTCAGACCTGCAGTTGTCATATTCATACTGTTTGGCAGGAGTGACCAGCTCTTTGAAGAGTAAGTGGTTAAGTCATTACACATGCTGAAACAAGCAGGCATTTAGGAGCCTGCCTAGTAGCCCGATGAAGTTTTGTTCCCTTTGTGATGTCGTTTGGGCAGTTAGCAGCAACAGTGTTGGTGAATATTGCTCCCTGCCATGCAATAATGTTCAACAGTTTTCTCTCTGTGACTTACCACAATTAACTGCAGCTTGTAAATAAATGTTAGCTTCCTAACAGTGCTATATTTTGTGCATTAGTTTTATCAGATAACCTAAAGACAGAGTTGCAATCTGCCTGTCTTGGCTGTTGTAGACACTAAAATGGGCATATTCCACTTTCCTGTCTCCAAGTTCCTACCACGGTCCTTCCTCAGAATGTGCTCCTCGAGTAATGCAGAATGCTGACGTAGTGATGGTGTCATGGTTGAAAATGAACACAATGAAACTAAAAGTTGCTGGACCAGTCAGATGATGTGGATACTCCCGAGGCTCATGATTTCTGGTGATAACAGACAGAAACAAGATGGGAATCCCTTCTCATTTGAGGGAAGAAGGTAGTAAGGAAGGCAGCTTTCCTTTTGAATGCAATCAGGAGACAGAAAGATGCAAGCCAAAACACTAGAAAGTGAAATTGTGCTGCTGCCATCTATCCTGCTCCTGCCTTCCAAATAACTCAAATACCTATCTGGCACAAACAAGAATAGACCAGGAATTACTTCTTAGGGATCATATTTGAGATAAGACACAAGTTTTCCATGCAGTCAACTAGAATACCATTGAGACAAAATATTAAGGTTCGAGGTGAATTAATCCCAGACTAAAGTGATGCAGGACTTTATAGGCCCCTGCAAAAAAAAAATTAAAAAATTATAAAAGAACATGTTATAATCAAGTGGAGAAAAACCATGTTGAATTAACTGTGTCTCAACATCTATATGGGAGAGCCTTGTCTCTTTTATGGTGAATTTTGTCCCTTTAATGAACACATTAATAAAACAATTGTTAAAAAATAGAGGCTTTATTGATATTGTTATCAAAAGAAGCTCTATAGATAATAATATGACATATGCATATACATTTTACATGTTTTTTTTATCATACCATATCTCTTCTTTTGAGTGTTTTTAATGTTCATAGCATTACAGAGTCTCCACATAGTTGTCTCTGGAGCTGTTACACCAAGTTCTTATCTGACAGCCTGCAAAATGGAAAAAGGAGACTTTAGTTCAGCGTTGACAATTTTCTATTGACATAGAAATATTCATCCTTATTGTGTGGTTTCCAGTTGAAATAAATTAACATGTTGGATTGAATCCTTCAGTCATAAATTTTCCAGTTTAAATTATATTGGAGCAGATACCAGGGACACAGTCGGCAGTGGTGACTGGCTTTAAGATCGTTTTTATACGTATTAGGATATGATGGGAGAAGAGATTGAAGAAAGTCAAAGAAATTACCCCTGTACAAGCAGATGATTTGTTTTGTTTTGTTTTGACTGATGAATTCATTCTGGAAACATTAATGGGAAGATTAATTTTCACCTAAGTAGATGTGTAATATAAAGCACTTATCCACCTTCCCTTTATAATTAATGTAAAGAGAATCAATCCATTGTGAGATAAGTGTCTAGAAAAGTCACAGCCTTTTATATTTAAGATTCATGCTCAATGAATTATGCTTTATTTACAGGTTTTATCTGGGGTGAAATTAAACAGATGTGGGATGGTGGACTGCAGGACTACATTCATGATTGGTGGAACCTCATGGATTTTGTAATGAACTCCTTGTACTTAGCAACAATCTCTTTGAAAATTGTTGCATTTTCAAAGGTAAACTTTTTTTTTGATTGTTTTAATTCAGAAACTTGTTTAACATAAATGAAATTTGGCTTCTTGAAACTTTCTTCTGTATTTGGAGGTTCTCAGGTTTATCAATGCAAGAGATTTATGATATGCTCATTGAATCTTCTGCAGCTATGACAAGATGCTAGAACAGGATAAAAGTGATCAAAACATTGCGATTTATAATTTTTTTCTTGGACCAGGCAATCTTTTATTATTTGATCCTGAACACTAATACGTAGATTTTCTTGAAATAGGAAAATCACTGGTAATATTTAATAATGTTTCAAGAGTGTTTTGTCTTAGTCTCTGACTATTTTTCAGTAAGGAATTTTTGCCCCTAAGACAATTTACACACCATACAAAATTTCTGGGCAAGAAAAATATTTACTCAAAATTAGAAGGAAAAAAAAACCAAACCAAATGACACCAAAAAAAAAAAAAAAAAAAAAAAAAAGCCCAAACAACTACAGAGACAGACTTTTATTCTGTTTTGAAAGTTTATAATAAGTACAACATGAAAAAGTACAGCTGAAGGGGATAAAATGGTCACTTGAGGCTGGGTATGTTCATTTTCTCATCCTTTTCATGGATTTTTTATAAACCACTATACAAAGTATCTTCCAGCAAAACAGCTCTTTTTTACAAAGCTATGGAACATGTTGCATTTCATAGGTATTCATCACGAATCCATGACATGATAGATAGTGCTCAAAAACATGAAATCTTTTAATCAAGTAGTGGTCTCAAGTACAAGGAAACCACATCTGAAAGCATTTCTTAGCATCTGTCATAGAGCTCTTATCACATCCAAGTGAAGATAAGGCTATTTTTACTGCCCACTGCAATCAGCATTGTATTTCAGCTGTTTCAAGTTCCCTGCCACCATCTACCCTGTATGCATGGAAGTAGAGTCTCTCCTCTGCCAAGATCCTTTTGGCTGGGAAAAGGAGACAGCTGCCAAGTGCTAGTTAGAGCTCCATATCCTCAAACAGCAGCTGTTCCTGCTGCAGCTCTGAAATAAGTACAGAGGAACACAGGAACCTCTAATTTATATCATCTTGTGACTATTCACAAGGGCCCACGTCAGCTAATCAGGGGTAGGGATGAGCAACGACCTGTGATCTGTTGACACACCAGCCTCATCCTGTGACAAAAGGTTTCTGTCATTCTGGCTCTCTGGCTGCAAACCTTTGGAAATCTTCTCAAAGAAATTTGGAGCTGTTGCCGGAAAGAGCGAGATGGTCGAAAGTGTGAGCACAGTTGGCATTTAAAGCTGATGAAAAGCCTTTTTACACACAAGGATACCTTACCATAAAGTGACTGGAAAATAAAGTCATTTGACTTGTTGCATGTAAAAAAGCAAGTAGTTCATTGAAAGTGTGTGTTTCCAAAGCATCTGAAATGGCCATTTATTCACTTCAGAGTAATACTAGTTAGAAGGCATTGGAGTCCTTTCATCACCCAGACAGCTTCTGCTTACAGTAATCGAAATCCAAGGTGACAGTATCTGGGATAATGTGCATCCATTACTCTCAAACACTCAAATTAGTGTTTGCATGCCAATCATAATTAATGTAGTGCATGAAACACTATCTTCGGTTGTCCACATGTGCAATGTTGCACCCAAAAGCCTTTTTGTTCCTTAAAAAAGCCACTGTATTTGAACACTTATGTATTTGAAGAAGCCCTTCTTATTCTCTTTTACTTCATTTGCCTGTTTAACTTCTAAGAGGGCTTTGGCCTTCCTTGTTGCCTTCCTACATGCCCTGACTACCTCTCTGTAATTCTCCCAACTGACAAGTCCTTTTTTCCATGAGCTGTAGGCTTCTCTCTTCCTTGAAATCTCCTTCAGAAGCTCCCTGCTCATCCATGCAGGTCTCCTAGCATGCCTTCCCGATTTTTTCCTCAATGGAATACATCTATCCTGGGCCTGGAGGAAGTGGTATTTAAAAGTTAACCAACTTTCTTGGGCTCCTTTACCCTCCAGAGTCCTATCCCATGGGATTCCTGCAAGCAGATTTTCAAAGTTAGCCCTGGGGAAGTCCAGGGTTGTAATCCTACTTACTGCTCTACTTCCCTCTTGTATAATACTAAACTCTATCATATCGTGATCACTATCACCTAGGCTGTTCCCAGTCCTAATGTCCCCAGCCAGTCCTTCCTTATTAGTTAATACAAGGTCCAGCAGTGCACCTCTCATTGTTGGTTCCTCCACTACCTGCATCAGGAAGTTATCTATACACTGCAAAAGCTTTTTGGACTGTGTATACCTGGCTGTGTGGGCTTTCCAACAAATATCAGGGTGATTGAAGTCACCCATGACTACCAGGGAAAGTGTTCTAGAGAGGCCACTTTCAGTTGACTGTAGAAGGCCTCATCAGCACCTTCTTCTTGGTTTGGTGGTCTGCAGTAGACACCCAGAACAGTTTCACTCCCTTTTCCATGTCCCTTAATTTTTACCCAAAAGCTTTCAACCTGTTCTACCTCCCCTCCTGGATAGAACCTAATACACTTCAGTTGCTCTCACACATAGAGAGCAACACCACTGCTTTGCCTTGTTGGTCTATCTCTTCTGAACAGTACATAGCCATCCATAACAACATTCGAGTCATGGGAGCTGTCCCACCATGTCTCAGTAATTGAAATTATGTCATAGTTATGCATTCTTATGTATATCTCTAACTCCTCCTACTTATTCCCTATGCTCCTTGCATTGGCATATAAGCATTTCAGAGAGGGAGTACAGTTTTTAGTTTTCACTCTTTTCATCCAACCATTTTTGGCCACCTCTGTGGCCACCAATCTACCAGAGAGCCCTGTGTGTCCATAGTCACACATACCACCAGTATCCACCTCAAGTGGGATGGCAGACTGAAGGCTGTTCCCATTCTCATCTCTAGTGAGTCTGGTTTTATCCCCTCCCCCTTCAAGCCTAGTTTAAAGCCCGTTCAACGAGCCCTGCCAACTCCTGCACAAGGATCCTTTTCCCCCTTCGAAATAGGTGCGCTCCATCTGCTGCCAGCAGACCAGGTGACATATAAACTTCTCCATGATCAAAAAACCCAAAATTCTGATGATGGCAGCAGTCTCTCAGTCACGTGTTAATTATATTTGTTTTCCACCCTCTTTTTGTATTCCTCCTACTACTTGAGGGATTGAGAAGAACATCACCTGTGCACCCGAATCTTCAACCAGTCACCCCAGAACCCTGAAGTCCTTCTTGATTGCCTTAGAACTTTCAGAAACCTCATCATTACCAACCTGGAAAATTATTAATGGATAATAATCAGAGGGGTGCAACAGATCAGGCAGCCTCCTTTTAACATCTCTAACCCAGGCCCCAGGGAGGCAGCAGACTTCCCTGTGGGATGGGTTCGGTCTACAGACAGGCCCATTTGTTTCCCTCAGAAGAGAGTCACCTAGTACAATAACCCTCCTTTTCTTCCTTGTTGAGGAAGTCCTTAGTCGTGAGGCTGAGGAACAAGCTATGACTGAATCACCAGCTGGATCCGCATCAGAAGGATTGTCAAATTCGAGGGGTCCATACCCCTTAAGTGAAGACAAAGGGGGAGGAGGCGGAGGTGGGGGGAGGACTCGACTGCCTCTATGAGGTGGGACCTGCCTCCAGGCCTCCCCCTGTCCCACGCCTCTGCCTTCAATCTGGTTACAAGAAGAAGACTGGCTGTCTTCCAGGAGGGCCTCATATCTGTTACTCAGTGACACCCGAGGAAGCAAAGCAGGCAAGAGGGGTGCTCGCCTTCTGCCACATCCATTCACTCCCTTTACTTAGGTTACTGTCCTCTATCTCAGGGGGGCAGCACACAGTGACCTGTTGATCTTGGATGTTATCTGTCTCCTGAATGGAGCACAGAGCTTGCCTCCAGTGGTCTATCTCAATTTCAGATTCCCAAATAAAATGAGTACATCTCATGTTTTTCAAACTTTCTAATTCTGATTGTGTATCAACTTGTGAGGTCTTTTTAAATTATCCAGTATGTACACTGAAAATGCTTTCTCCTTCATAAATAATGTCATTATATATAGTGCATTGTCACATGTTTTATTTTAAGCAACACATCAGTTCTGATGGGGGGTTATAAATATAAACAGCTTTAAGAAAAATGGTTCTTTTTATATTTTTGGAAGATAATTTATTTTGTACTGATGCATAATGTTAGGTGCAGTGACAACTTATGTGCAGATCCTGCTTGCTAAATATTTAAGATAAATCTTAAATATTTTTTAAACCTGAACATTGGATGTAGTGCTACTTGTTTCCAATTCTGCTACAAACTGCTTGCAAGAAATTCAGCAGGGTCATAGAATCATAAAAGAAATATTGCAAACTATCAATATCATGATTTACAGAAAGCTCAGTGTTGCTCTATTTACTCTTACCATTTCTCATTTTCCTAGAATTATTTCTCTATAGAGAAGAGAAGAACATCAACAAGCATGAGTGAGAGAACAAGTGCTACTTGCTTTCACCTGAAATATGTCTGCAGTTGGATGCCTTTGATCCTCTAACAAAAATTCCATCTCTTCTTAGTTTGGAATATTTTCTTTGATTTTTTTAATCAATATATTTTCTCTCTTTCCCTGAGCATGCCTTCTGTACTTTTTCTAATCTGACCATCTTCTGCACTGTTCAGCTAATACTAACAATTGTTCCTATTTATTTAATACGTGAAATTTTTCACATACTATGGTTGTAGAGTTCCATCAGAATTCACAGTAATATGCTGTATAATATTTTTCAAAGAAAGATGTTATATAAAACATGTTGAGGAGTTCTCAACTCTCTTCTCAAAAAAATGCTGATTTTTTTTTTCTCTACATTTTCTCCTTGCTTATATCTCTTAGCTGATGTCAATGGTAACTCAGTTCTGTTTTCTACTGCCTGTTATGTCATCACTGGTCTTGAATCAATCAGACTTGGACTGAAGGGCAATAGTGGATGATGCTGAATAGCATCTCTTTTGAAGCTATGGAGGCAAATGTAGTAAGACTTGATTTTACAGCATGATCATTTGGGAGAGGATAGTCTAATGAAGAAAGAACTGACCTGTAACTCCAGCAGGTCTGGATTTAATACCCAACTCTGTAGATAACAAATATCACTGGTGGTTGAAACATAAGGCTAAGTAATTTATAACTCTTCAATGGAATACTATTTCATGCTATGTCTGCTTGTATATATGGAAATAAAACTGCAGTCTCAGCATGGTGTGGTCCTGTGCCAACTAGCACTGTCCAAAACAATATCCAGTTCCCATCTGCAATTTGAATCATCACAGAATTACAGAATCATAGAATGGTTTGAGTCAGAAAAGACCTTTAAAGGTCATCTAGTTCAACGCCCCCCTGGAATGAACAGGAACATCTTTAACTAGATGAGGCTGATCAGAGCCCTGTTAAGCCTGACCTTGAATGCTTCCAGGGATGGGACACCTATCATCTCTCTGGGCAACCAGTTCCCGTGTTTCACCACATTAATAATAAAAAAAATATTCCTTATATCTAATGTGAATCTTTCCTCTTTCAGTTTAAAACCCTTGTCCTGTCACAACAAGCCTTACTTAAAAGTCTCTCTTCATCTTCCTTGTAAGCCCCCCCTTAGGTGTTGAAAGGCCTCCCTGAAGCCTTCTTTTCTCCAGGCTGAACAACCCCAACTGTCTCAGACTTTCTTCATGGGAGAGGCACTCCAGCCCTCTTATCATTTTTGTGGCACTCCTCTGGACCTGCTCCAACAGTTCCAACGGAGTGGAGTACAACAGCAGAGTCACCTCCCTTGACTTGCTGGCCACACTTCTTTTGATGCAGCCCAGGATATTGTTGGCCTTCTGCTCTGTGAGTGTAGACTGCTGGCTCATGTACAGTTTTTCATCCACCAGTACCCCCAAATCAGTCTCTTGAAGGGCTGCTTTCAATCCCTTTATCCACCAGCCTATAGTGGTATTGGGGGTTGTCCCAACCCAGGTGCAGGACCTTGCACGTGATTTTGTTGAAGCTCATGGCATTCACCTGGGCCCACTTCTTGAGCTTATCTAGGTCCCATTGGATAACATCCCATTTCTCAGGTATGTCAAGTACACAACTCAGCTTGGAGTCATGTCCAGACTTGCTGAGGTTGCACTATGTCCTACTATCTTTGTTATTGATGAAGATATTAAACAGCACTGGTCTCAGAATGCAACCCTGAAGGACGCCACTCATCACTGATTTCCATACGGACATTGAGCTGTTGACCACTACCCTCTGGATGAGAACATCCAGCCAGTTCCTCATCCACCAAACAGTCCACCCATAAAATACATTTCTCTCCAATTTAGATGGAAGGATGTTGTGGAGGACCTTGTCAAAAGCCTTGCAGAAGTCCAGTAAGACAATATCAACAGCTCTTCCCTTGTCCACTGATGTAGTTGTTCCATCATAGAAGGCTACTAGGTTGGTCAGGCAGGACTTGTCCTTGCTGAAACAATGCTGGATGTCTCAAATCACCTCCCTGTCCTCTATGTGCCTTCTTAGAGCTCCTCAGAGGATCCATTCCATGGATCACAGAAGTGAGGTTGACAGGTTGGTAATTACAGTCTCTCTCTTTCTACCCTTTTTAAAGATGGGTGCAATGTTTCCCTTTATCCATTCACCAGGTACTTCACCTGACTACCATGACTTTTCAAATATCATGGAGAGTGGCTTGGCAACTACATTAGCTGATTCCCTCAGAACTCTGGGATACATCTCATTGGGTCCCATAGATTTATGTATGTTCAGATTCCCCATGTGGTCTCAGACTACTTTGAAAGCAGTCACCTTCTTCGGAAGGTGAGTGTGGTGTAGAAATGTTGTGATAACCTGATACATCATTTCATCTGGCCCCAGTGATATTGAAGAGTCCTTCTCTTACTACTGAGGTCATGCTCTGCAGCTCTGAAGGATACATCTATGTGGACTGTAGTAGGTAAATACAGACCACACCACAGTCCCTCTCTGAAATCTGCTTCATGTTACCTCATCATTTTAGAGTGCTTCATAGCATAGATTCTGTCCTCTGATATGTCCTGTAAATCAGATTAATGAGACCAAATAAATAATAATGAATCTGACACAGTAGTTAAGCCTCATTTCAAAGTAACATCTTTCATCCTCAAGAGAAATTCACAGTTCCAGGGATCAGACTCTTTGATAATGAGGCACACAAGCAGTTTGCCATGGATCATTAATAAAAAATTTTTCATCCTTTGTCCAGGGTTAGTGATTAAGTGATATTCTTATTCCTTGATTAAATGTTTTCTTCCAGCTTGATAAGGTTCATGTGTGTTTCTATCCATCATTGTCATATATGCATCATTCTCTAAAGAAATAATTTACATGATTTTACAACTGAAAGTTTCCATAATTCTAAAAACCCAAGTGTTCAAAACTGCTCCTTTTACTCACAGTCATAATTGCTATACTTGCTTTTGCTACTGAGAAAATTATAACCAAATGCAAAACACAGGCAAAAAAATAGAAAACATAGACCATTCTGCAGATATAAATGAAACACCAGTACATGGGTACTGCCCTTTTTTTGTTTTCCTAAAATAAGAAAACTCTCCTGAAAACATGTTGCTTTCCAAAAGATGTTTATAGTTTTATTGTGCTATCTGCAAATGAATCAAACTGCTTATAAAAGAAACTGATATGTTGGCAGTTAGTATCCTTTCTTAAGCATAAAAATAGAGGATTAATTTCTTCCCTTCTCCTTGTTTTCAGTATAGTGGGTTAGTTCCACGAGAGAGCTGGGACATGTGGCATCCAACCCTGGTGGCTGAGGCCCTCTTTGCAATCGCAAACATCTTTAGCTCGCTGCGGCTGATCTCATTATTCACTGCAAATTCTCACCTGGGACCCCTGCAAATATCTCTAGGAAGAATGTTGCTGGACATTTTGAAGTTTCTCTTCATATACTGCCTTGTGCTGCTAGCTTTTGCAAATGGACTGAACCAGCTGTACTTCTACTATGAGACAAATGAACCTGGCAACTGCAAAGGAATACGATGTGAAAAGCAAAATAATGCATTTTCAACGTAAGTGGATGGTCTATTTCTATCCTCCTCCTCTCCCCCCAATATTTAAATCTCTTGGATGTTGTTTACACGAAAGAGTCTGCCTGTTTTCTACTGGTATTACTGTGGTGTCCTTCAGACACATCTGAAGTTACCCTAATAAAAAAAAAAACTCTAAAAATTAACATTACATTAGTCTGTATTAATGTGCATCCCATACCACAGTGAAGCCTGTAGAATTCAAGCTATCTCAAAAGATAAAAAGATAAAATGAAGAGGACATACTATGACATAGAAAGTTTAGAATTAAGAGAAAAAATGTCTTCAGATCAGAGTTTGCTTTTCCAGGCAGCTGTCGCTCTGTATTTCTTCCATGTCTACTTGGGGGCATTAAACAACTTTGATGTTCTAAAACATGAAGATTCCTTGTCAAAGTGATAAACTGAAGCAGTAAAAAACATTCAGTCCAGGCTTCTACTGACCCTTAGTCTGCTCCACACAATCAAATACCATATTCTAATTTCTATTTTAAAGTTTATTTATTTTTCTTTCACTTAAAAATCAGTTTTACTTCATTCTGTTCTGTAGTTCATCTAAAGTACCAAAACACTACCAAATGAATAGTAGTACTCTATCTCCTCTTTCAAATTCCAACTCCTCTAAAAATACCTTTTCCCTACTATCTTCTATCAATCATATCTAGGCCGTTTTTAAAATATATTTGTTACCAATGGCTTCCTCCTCAAAGTAAATAATTTTATCAAAATAGCTCATTTTGTAACATCTTAATCAAGTAACTTTGCCCAGTCACAGCATATTTATCTTATTTTATGCAGGTCTAAACTTTCTGTCATCTGAACAGAAAAAAAAAAACAGGAAAATTTTTCAGAGCTGAACATTGAGGGACTAAAAATTATTCATCTGGGAAATGGGGGGGGGTGCACTATTAATAGTAGCAGAAGATGGTGTCAAGGCAAACTGATGCATTATTATTAGCCTTTTTTTTTGCAACTGTGAACAGAGAATAGTAGCCGTTCACTTTGCGCTCAGATGAGTATGAACCATACTTGAGACACCAGAGCAGTACTTTTCCACTCTTACACACTATGCTACAGGAGCAGAGATTGAGAACCTGGAGCTTCTATAGGTAAAAGCATACTGCCCTCTTGGGTGTCTCTCTAGGACAGCACTGTACTGCGTTTCATGACAAACTTACATTTCTTTGTGGAAATAGGGCTGAAGGGTTAAGTTTTACCCAATTCTGGACAGCACATCCCAGCATTCAGGACAGCCCAGGGTGGGTGGGCTGCCCTAGGTGCAGTGGGGACAGCACTGGTGGCCCACACATCCTGTCTGGCTAACTGGCTTCTGTTGTCAGGGTGAAGGAGAAAGGCCATGGAGAAAAACTTGGTCCAATTAATCTCAAGATATGTGACCAGGCAAGGAGTAAATTTTGCCCCAGACTTTTCAGAAGCAGAGGGTCTAACCAGGGCTCATGCTTATGGCACTACAGTGTAGCTGAAAATTGTATAGAAATGAAATTATGTCTTGCTATTTAGTGGCAGATGATTTTTTTTAAAGTTAGTAATTTATTATTTAGCTTCCTAGCTATTGTCCCAAACTTCTCTAAGGGATTATCTTATTATTTAGTTAAAAAAACACGAGTTTCATTTGCAGTGGCATGTTTGCCTTTTTAATGTCTTCATTCTTTGAAAAAAAAAAAGTATGCTAATGCTAATGATGTGTCTAATTATACAACTCCTTTTATCTCAAATGCTCTAAACACAAGGCAGAAATTGCATAAACTCACACCAGCGAGTAGGTAGGAGGATACCATAGTTGTTTCAACATCTTGCTGAAACACAATTGTTGAATTACTTTTGGATCCTTATTATACCCTCTACAAAGGGGCAAGTTAAAGGATCAAAATATTTCAAAGGCAGGTATCCATAGTAAGGCCTCTAAAACTGTATTAATCCCTCAGAAGTTTGAACAAAATCAGCTTTTTACTCAGAGGCTTATTTACAGGTACAGTGTTGTAGGTCTAGAGGCTCAGATTCAAAACATTAAGCCATTAATTCCCTAGAAAGATGTTTTATGTATGTTGCCTATACTGTGCTAGGTATCATTCATCTCAATCAAGTCATGGATTTTTGTGTGTTTGGAGAGAAACTGCACAATCTGAAGAGTACCTGTTATTATACAGCTATTCCTTTCCGGGTTTTGTTTTTCAGATTATTTGAAACACTGCAGTCATTATTCTGGTCTATATTTGGACTCATCAATCTCTATGTGACCAATGTGAAAGCAAAGCATGAATTTACTGAATTTGTTGGGGCCACCATGTTTGGTACCTATAATGTAATTTCTCTGGTTGTTCTACTCAATATGCTGATAGCCATGATGAATAATTCTTACCAACTCATTGCTGTAAGTTGATCCTTATCCTTAGATCATTTATAATATATATCTTACCACTGTTCCTACATCCCCCTTTTTTTTTTTTCTGGCAGTAAATCTTTTATGCGGACAGGATACTGGGGCAAAATTTGTTTGAATTCTTTTGCACTGTTCTAGAATCACACATAAAACAGCTGGATTGGGCAGAGGGCAATTCCCCACAACTCTGAATGGGGAAGAGGTGTCCCTGCTCCAGAAGCCATCTTGTGGGTTGATAAAGGTGTTGTGAAACTGCTGGCAAGTGACATGGGCTACAGCTCTGACCAAGCTACACTGTGCAGGACCACTCCTGAGAAAGAGACTCTTCCAAAGATTATTCAATCTCTGCTTTGTTTTTGATACATTATATTTATTAACCTTTAAAAGGATGGGGTTTTTTAATTATTATTTTCATATGGCATGAATATACAGTTAATAGAAATTAGATGCCCATGTTTCATGAACAATTTTGGACCCATTAGCAATTAAAACAAAAGATCGTAAGTTTTCATTCAGCTGTGTGCTGTTTTCTTCTTTAATGAAAACTTTCTTTATCCTTGTCAGAGCTATTGGCTTATTTTTATTTCTCATCTGCCTGCTAAGGACACTAATGAAAATAAACACTGATTCATCAGATCATAATTCAAATATGATCATGCAGAAAGCAAACAAATAAAGGAAAGGTCCACAGTTTTAAGATTTTAAATTGTGCCTTTTTCTCTAATCTGGAAATCACAAGCTTTTCCACAAAATAAATAGTGACTACACATGTTTATGTAGCCCTAGTTGATAAGGTCTGTTACACAATATCACAAGGTACTAGCATTCATCAAAACTCAGACTGCAGGTTGAATTCTTTTCCTGGCTGAATATTAAAGGCTAGACCTGTAGTTCTTAGTACTACTGTAGTTCTTAGTACTACTAGTTCTTAGTACTACTAAGTTTATTGTCTAAGTGTGATGTTAGTGATTTCAACTTTTTGTTGAGATGATAGGATTTAGCAATCTTTCCATGGACTTTTGTTTAAATTTTTTTCAAATTTTTCAAAATTACACAATATTGTATAGAATCCAAAAGATTATTTTATTTTTTTTTAAACACTCATAATCTATTCCAAACATGTAATTTGAATTAGGAGGAAAAAAAGATACTCAACAATTTTAAGTAGCCTCATGATTTGTTGGATAACCTATTTGTGAATTTCTGGGGCTGACAATTACTAATGCACTCTCTTACACATGACTTAAAGACTTGTTGAAGCTGCTGTACAGCAGAGCAATTAGGGTGACCTACTTGGAATGATGATGAGCTGCTATTCTGACAAAACATCTCTTCCAGAAATGTAGAATTTTTCTGCTTGTAATTATCCACTGATGTTTGAGACTTTTAATTATTTAAAAGCCTGTAGCAATGAAAGAAAGGTTGATACTGTACATATCTAGCATCTCTTTACTGAATTAAATCAACTTAGCTTTGCTTTGTGTTAAAAACCTGTCAAAAGAAGATGACAGTATTTCAACCAGAAAATTCATTAGTATTTCAGGTTTGTTCTAGTTTTAGGTTTTCAGACTTTTTTAGAGGTTTGTTTCACCTCCTTAATTACAGCAAGACCTGTGCTGGTGGTGTTTCTTGTGTGCAGGATCACGCAGACATTGAGTGGAAGTTTGCTCGAACAAAACTTTGGATGAGTTACTTTGAAGAAGGAGGAACTCTGCCCACTCCATTTAATGTCATACCAAGCCCGAAGTCTCTGTGGTATCTGATCAGATGGTTATGGAGACACCTTTGCAAGAAAAAAATTAGAAGAAAGCCTGAAAGTTTTGGAACAATAGGGGTAAGTCCTGTGTTTTACTCTGCCAGTAGTTCTCCTCTTTGCTGTATAAATGAGTCTTATTCAGCTTCACAGAGAATCTAAACTGTCAGGTAATGTGCATATGAGTTAGAGAATAATTAGCAGAGAATGTTTATTTTTTACATTTGTGTCAATGTATTTGATTGAAGAGAAAGCATCATTGTATTCCTGCGCAATGACAATATAAACCATTAACTGTTCCTCATCTACAAATAATGCTTTTTCTTATAATAATAAGAAAGATTAGAAGCAATGCAAATACAAGTGATCAAATGTGTATACTTGTCTGCCAGTCCCAGAGGGCTGGCTCATGATCTCTAGCTCAAGTATCACAGTTCAAGTATCATTGGCATATTATGAACTACCTGTGTATGAAATATCTGTCACAGGATATTCTCTGTCTCTCTCCATGTGTAATGAAATGGGTTTACCATTCTTACCAAAAGCTGTTCCCATTTAATAAAACATTTTGAAAAATAACAGCATTTACTTGGAATTGCTTACTTGAATTTACAGTTGAATTTATTTCAGAATCACATTGGTACCCTATTCAAATGGTGATTAGTGGTGAAATATCTAGGGAAAATAATAATAATAATAATAATAACAAAAAGGTAAAAGACAAACAAGGGAAGCAAGAATAATCCTGCACCTGGGTTCAGCAGATGCATGCATAGTATTTCAGCCACAGACTTTCTCTGGTAGCTGCAGTGGGTAAAGCAGATTTGAATTTGTCCCTCTGGTTGAGATACCTCAGTCAGCAGAACAGTTTTTCTGTATTGTCAGAGGAAATATCCAGGCAACAACCCAACCCACCAACAACTTAATGTCTCTAGTTAATGTTTTGCCATTTCATGTAGCAAGCAAGTCTGTACCTCAGTAACTAGACTGCTTTTAGCAGACTCCAACACAAAGAAAGCTGTTGTGGGTGAAATGTGGATAACAGCCCTTTCCTTATAACATAGGGATCTGGTGAATATAAATGTCTTCAAGCCTGTTAGGAACTCAGATAGCAAAGCAGTGAGAGTATGAGAGTGACATGTGTGGGTAAGGGAAAGACCAAAGGGTTACAGTCTTCATGATGTTGATCCTGGTAACAAAACTTCCATTCATTTCAAAGAAAACACAATTCCTTGCTGGACCAGTACTCAAAAGGTACCAGTACAAATTCACACGGGTATACAGACATATGATAAAGAGGAAGAGTAACATATAAAACTAATTGACAATTCCTAAGCTGATTAATGGGTTTTGTCCTCTTTGTGGAAAGCTTCTAAGCAGGCTTAGTGCAATTAGCCAATCTTTTGGCCAGCATCCACGCTGTGAAAGCAAAAGTTGCTTCACTTAGTTGTCATACACGTAGGTAGGAAAGAAACAACCAGAAAGGAAGTTTATAATCATAAGGACGACATTAGAAACAAAGCAGTAGTAGACTACAAGAAAGAAACACTGAGCAAAACCATTAAAATTAATATTAGAAAAGTAGTGGAGAGACACAAACAGTGATTCAGACGGAATTTAAAATAAAAGACATGAATGGTGAAGAATTTCAAGAATAAAACATAATTGTATAACCTAGCAAGGGAAAGAATAAATGCAGAGACCAACTGAAGGAAAAATGTTGAGATTTTCTTAGAAAGACAAAATCAAGAAAGTGATGTACTTGTGTGGGGGGAGAGTAGGCAGTACTTCTAGGCATTTGTTAAACATTTGGTAGGGATGATTAGCTAGTGTAAACTGATAGAATGATATTACAGTTAATGGAGTGGTGCCAGTGTAGAGCAGCTAAGGATCTAGGGTTGGTTAACACATTATCCCTGTTTGGCTGAGACAGATCCAGAACACCCTTATACATCCCAGCAAAACCTTCATCACAATATTTTCTGTCAGACTTTCCATCTAGGGTAAGGGATTTTTTTTTCCTCCTCAAACTGCATCTCTGGGAGTTTTCTCATTCCTGGCTCTGTGAAATCATAAAGAGATGGGGTGCTCTCAGTCCTCTGCTGAATGGCATGGTAATGTAGGGGGTTCAGGAATATCATGCCCTAGATCTGCTGCTACTTCTTGCTGGTGTACCTAAATACCACTTTCTAGAAATCAGTAGATTGGGTTTTGGAAAACCGGTGCAGCAAAGGGTTAAAGGGCAGGGATTCTATACATAGAGCTGGTTGGGATGTTTTCCAAATAAAGTCTTCTGCTTTTAAATGAAAAAAGTACAAAATCCTTAAACCTCAAACTATCTTGTTAATATACACCAGTTTCAAAGAAGCTTTTGTTGGGAAAGGCTTTTCAGCTTCAGGATTGAATTTCTGTTTGGAGAGAGAAGGAACAGGTGCCAAGTAAAGCAAATAGCTTGGGCTAAGAGAGTCCCAGACTCACTTCTAATGTCCAGATATTTTGTCATTTACCCCAAGCAGAACAGCTCTGACAGGAGAAATTTCCATCTCAAACTCATTAAGACCCCAAGAGGCAAAGGTGCTCTCTTGGGAGAACAGAAGAGAAGGAGCTGAACCTAGCTTCCCTGCGATTTGAACGTGGACCACCAATTACTGAACTGTTTGGGAGCGGAAGCCATAGGTGAGGGAGATGTGTAGGACATTTTTGGTGAATTTCAGTAGGGTAAATTTAAATAAATAAATAAATGTTTGATGAGAGAAAGTGGATATCCCAACTTCTGTGAGACAAATAGAGCCATATCCATTGCTACTTTCCACTACAGAATAGCTCATTAGCTGTAAGTATAGCAGAAACCCCCATGAAGCAGAGGGCTTACCAGTAGAACCATCATGGCAACAAGACTTCCAGCTCCCTGGAAAAAGTCAGCTGCTGTGGCTGACCAGGCAGATTCAGTCCACAGATCTTGGTATCTCATAAAACTATGAAGTTCTTAATCTAGCTCCCCAGCTATAACAAAAGTCCCAACAGGGCTATCCGAATCTGGAACATTTTGCAATTTCTAGGCTCAGTCATGCACCCAGGCTCCAAAATGGGATAAGATGTGGGTATGCACTATGCCGTCCCATTTCCTCATCAGGAAGATCTGTCCATACCCAGCAGAGTATGAGAGCCAATATTCACTCCAGGTGTCAGGTCTACATGCAGTTTGGGTGGATGGAAACCAGATGCTGTTAACTGGGTTTTCCTCAAGAGGTTAAGTCATCAGACTGGGGGAACGTGCTGTTCCCTGGTTTTGAAAAACTTATATCCACCACCCACAGTTCAACCTTGGGTTTCCAGACCTTTTCCAGTTGTGCCAACAAACTGCATCACAAATTGAATTTAAAAACTCCACGCCCTTTGGACCAAAGGGAAACGAAGGGTTTCCTCTGCCTTTTGTTCAGGGATCTCAGGTGACATCTTTCTGCTTGCTGGAATCTCCTGTAATAATCTCTATAAAAATCTCTGACATAAGAGCTATAAAATAAGCTTCATTGGAACCAATTTCTTTTCACAGAGTCCTACATTATGAACTCTGATTCCTTCTCTATGATAAGTACTGGGGAAAAAATACTATAGACCAGTTTCAGACTTGTTTTCTTACATTGGCTGTGTGGATATATGGATGCCATGTTGTCTGTAAGGCAAAACTGAGATTTCAAAACATTTTGTTCTGAAACCTCAAATGCTAACTTTCCTGTTAGGAAGCTCTAATCAGCAGTGATGTACTATGGTGTTTTCCAGTAGAAGAAACAATAGTGTGCATCCAAAGGCTGAGTCAGTGCTAGAGGATACAAAACAGACGATAGACAGAATGGAGCTGGCTTGTTAAAGTCAGAGTTTTTCAAGGATCAGGCATGATATCCGCGTAAGACATTTTAGTACCAAAAAAACAGGATTCACGAGCTAGGAATGAATCAAGGATGTATTAAGTGTGTCACCAACATTACACTGTAAATATATATATACATGTACACTTGAAAGTTCATTACATGCAGACAGAACTTTTAAAGAAAGGGTTCAGGGTTCAGGATAGTTTACAGCAGATATGCTAATGAAAGGGTTTATATGGGCCATATGAAGAAGAAAAATGTTAGTAGAAATAAGTATGGCATGGTTGCTTGAGAAGACCATCTACAGTGTTGTTTATTATCAAGGAAAAGAACAAGGTCTGCAGGGAAGTGAGGTGCCTCTGAAGAGACATTATTAAATTGCTTATCCTCTGTACGTCAGTTCTGTGGTTCTGCTATCCTTTGTTGCACTGGACAGCTGAAGCAGTGGGTGCTGGAGTCAAGAGGACCTTTTTCAAGTGACAAGCTTTTTCTCCAAAGCAACATGATGCCAGTCATGCTGATTCTTTAGCCACAGCTACAGCTGAAGAAAGGCCAGGATGCTTAAATGTGATTTACTAGTACTTCAGCTCTGCTATTAATCAGAGATCTTCTGCCTTTCAGATTTCAGCACAATTTTATTTTCTGTCATTTTGACATGTCCCAGGTATGCAGCATTCTGTTTAGCTATTATCACAAAGTATCTCCTACACTTAAACCTCTGAAATAATAGTGTGTGCTGCTTGTTATATATATAGCAATTCTGTTGCAATTTGTCAGCTCATCTTTGCAAAATACAGATCAGTAATGCAATTCTGTTGATTAGGCTGAAGTTTTCCTGACTGCCCAAGGCCTTCGAGTGTCTCAAGGCTACTTCTGTGGCCATTTGAAATCCACTGCGATTTCAAAAAAGAAGAGATGTAAGAAAAGAAATCCCAATCCCACTGGAATAGATTGTACTATTTTCCTCAAATTACATTTTACTTTATGTCTGATCACTCACCAGAAAGTGTTTTACCTATGATTTTAAGTATTTTGGAGGAGAAAATGGAAAAGATTGTCAGGCATAGCTTCAGTAATATTTTTTTGTGCATCTGATGTTTAGATAAACAGTTACCTCTTTTCTAGCTATACAGATTTTTATGCCATTTTTCCAAGCAACCTACATGATAATTATTATCATTTGTCAGAGAAGATGTCCTTTCCCTTCTCCTATTATTTTTTTCTCCAAGTGGAAAATGATGCAACACCTAACTCAGCCTAAGTGTTTTATATTTTCTCCTTAATGTGTGTTATTGAAAGTTGAGTGAAGAAATAACACCTTCCACCTGCAATGGAAAACAATAATCTGCAGTGTTGGTTGCATAGCAAGGACCATCTCACAGGGAAACCTCTTTAGCAACACAGTTAAGTTCTTACCCTTTTTATGGGATACTTTTGTCTAAAATGAGGAATATATCTGATGACTTCAGTCTTTACATTTTCTAGACCTTCACCTCTAAGCAGTTTGAGGTCCAATGCAGGTATTAAATTTGAATCCCTGCTTTATAAAAGATAGAATTTTGACAGAACTTTTCAAAAGAAGTAATTTAGCATCATCAAATCTTTGACTGCTAAAGAAATTTTTCCTCCAAACAAACCAAATTACTAAGAATGGCATAAGCAGGAAGACCAAAATAATTATCACTACTAGTAGAACTACTATTAAAGCTTCCTAAAGAATATTAGTGCCCCCTTTGGAAAGTGATAAAATTATCCCCTTCAAATTCATGATCTCATACTACATTGTCATCAGAAGAGTGTTTCTTCCCCTGTAACTATTTTTAGTCAGATTTTACTTTTATCCCTTTGTCAGCCATAGTTTTCATCACTTGTTCATGCACATAGCACAGCCGTTACTTGAAACAAGTTTTGAACAGCCAGAAATTAGGCTATGACCGTGCAGAGAAAACCAGTCTGGCTGACAACTAATGCAAAGATTCATTCTGCTTTCAGAATTAGTTATAAACTGTTATAAACTGGAGACTAAATCTGAACATTTAAACAGGATAGAAAACTAATGGGGGTTATAACTTTGATAGGTTATGTGTATTCATAATTCCCTGTGCAATATGTATGTGTTTGTGTATGAAAACACACCATTAAATATGTGTTTTTGTGGGTATGCATCTTTCAAAACCTCTTTCAGCTTCTCAGAGGTATGGATTGGAAATAATTGTTAAGTGCAGTTGAACTGTTTACATAGTCATCCCAAATTGGACTTGTTGTCATTACATTGAGTGGATAAGCTACAGCCTCTTTCTGGGAGCTTCAGAATCAGTTGAAAAAAAAAAAAAAGAATAAATCTATTTTAGTTATTTCTTGTTCTGGGTACAGAATTAAACTTTCACATTTTTTTGACATTTCACTGTGAAATAAAGCAGAGCAGATAGCAACTGCAGAAAGTATTCTGAGAGACAAGAATCAGTACTTGTTTTATTTATAGGAGTTATTAGCTTTACCCCAACTGATGTGCATTTCAATTACACCTTAAAGTGTTTTTCCCTTTACCTGTGAGTCAGATCTCTTCCTGAGAGCACCCTTAGCCATGGAGTCCCTTGGTGCTCTCTCAGCACAAAGAAACATCTTCATTGTGTGGTCGACTGCGAAAAATCTGATTTGTTTTTTCCCTAAAAACTGTCTAAAGACAGGTGGTGGCAGGATATTGGCCCTCTCATGGCTGCCTTGACCCCTCCAGCCCTGGTGGTGGGAGGGCTCCCCCAACCCTCCACCCTTAAACACAAGGAATTTCCATCTTATCTTTGGATGAGCCATAGATACAGAAACACGATCTGGAAGAATAGTGAAAGCAAGATGCTTGCTTATAAAGCCCTACCCTACAGTGATTGTTCAGAACAATTAGAAAATAAAGATTTTCCCCTTTCTATTAGTTTTTGCAAAGCCCAACCACACAGCTATTACATCCCTCAAATTAATTACGAGCAAGGAATCAACCCTAAAGTATAAACTGATTCTGAGTATGGGGAAATTGTTAATCATAAATTGCCAATCAGTTTCAAGTAAAAAAAAAAAGATGACAAAATGCCTTACTGTGCCTGCCTCATTATGCAACTGAGGTCATTTTAACAAATCTGTTGGATGTCCTTTCATCCTGTTTTAAGATGCTGTAAGTATTTTGTTTTGTAGAAACAATCAGATACCATCTTTTCTTGCAAGCGGTGGAGATAAAAACCCTAGTTAAAATGGTCTCTCACCAGTCAAGCATAATTAAGGGAGAGAATAAGGAGCTGTGACTCAGTATGCTGTTGAGGACAACAGTACTTCAAGGACTAAGTCGTTCAAGCTTTTTTTTTATGCATCTTCCTCTGGACAGCCCTTAGATATGACAGTATAATCTAAAACAACATTTTCTTGAAGCCTGTACTATGCTTTCATCTTATCACACTTATTTTTTGCCATTCTTCTTCAGAGTTCCTATCCCTCGTACCCTCCTTTCTTATCAACACCAAAATCTACATTGCAAACTGCGTTTCTTTCTTCCATAACCCCCTCTGTAATCATGAGTTTTTAACAGGGAATTAAGCAGGATTTTTTTTCTCTTTAATATGGTTTTATAGTGCAGGTTTTGTTTACCTCTGTCTTAAATGAGTCATTAGAAGCCATAGCAAATGTCTTGCTAACACCATGGTTATGGCAAGCGTTTCTCCATTCAGTAAAATAAGCTTCAGTGCGTGCAGATGAGTGACGCAATCATACTGTTACCCTTTCATCTCAAATCAGTGACTTTGGGGTTCTGCAAGAGAGACCTGGCTGCCCCCCCACATTCATGTCAATGCCAGAATAGCAACGCACTGATGAAAACGTAGAAGATTCACTTTCCTTACAGATACCAACATTCTCCATTCTGTAAAGCTAATGACAGGCTTTGATCCAACACTGCCATTTTCAACAGACTTTGAACCATCTCTCTCTAGTTGCTAGATACCATATATTTCACAGACCTGCTGTTTTGTTACGCTGTAAGTATTTTACTAACAGACAGGGATTCATGGGTTTTTGTTCTTTTCTTCACTTTTTGTTTCAGAGGCGTGCAGCTGACAATCTGAGAAGACATCATCAATACCAGGTACAGGCCAATGTTCATTTTTGTGGCAATTATTTTTTTATGACTCCAAAAGGTCTTCATGAGGGGAAAAAATAAAGGAAGATTTTATAAGGAAAAAAAAAAAAAAAAAAAGAAAAAACAAAGGGAAAAAAATCACCCCACAAAATGCATGCTTATTTCATCTTTAGAAAATGAACATAGTAATTTTGGTGTTTAAACAGCAATATTTGAAAAGCAAGGTTTTCTACTTTTGTGGTTGCAAAAGGGTATTTGTTAGCACAGTAATATACTAAGCAGAGGATTTGTGGATGCTGAAAGATTACATGAGTTCAAAACACATAGGACAACATGTCACAGACCACTAAACCTAGAGCTATAATTTCTTATTCAGAAAGTCTGTGAATCTCACATCGCAGGAGGCTTGGAAGAGTATGTCTGGAAAAACTGTCATACAGCTGGACTAGACTTAAGACTGTTCATGCGGCATCAGCAACTGCCCACTGTCAGACCACAAGTTGCTGTCACAGGGAATACCTTTGGTCAGACCCAATACAAGATATTTAATATCATCACTTTCCATTGAAAAGTAGAACAAATTTTCTACAATATCTAAGACTTGTACATTTTTTTGTTGTGTTCCTAAAGCACATATAAGTCCAAACAGACACACTGAGTGTAGGTTTAATAACTAATACCAAGAAAGCTAACACATTTTTTTATATTTTCAGGAAGTTATGAGAAATCTGGTTAAGAGATATGTTGCAGCAATGATAAGAGATGCCAAAACAGAGGAAGGATTGACAGAAGAAAATTTTAAGGTATGCATTTATTTATATGTTTATAGGTGTTTTAGTGAGATATTATAAGACTGTGAAGCACATTTCTTACACTCTTTAGTTGTTCAGGTATCATAACTTGCTTTGTGTCTGTGTGTGATGGGCCACACACAGATAGTATCGTACATCGAATTCATCAAGTTTCATTCTTTTTTTAGCTGGAGCAATGATCACTTTTATGAGCTAATTTAAACTGTGCCCAGGTGAGGGGTCACCAAAGTGTGATTAAGTGTGTGTTACAACATATTTGCTAAAGCAAGATGCAGATAGTTTCAACACTCTAGGAAACTGATTTTTTTCTGCTATAGAGTGCTGTTGTGCCTTTATTTTTATACAGCGCACCTTTTATATATATATAAAATTAAAAATGTAAATAAGTAGTCAAATGCTAAAATCCTTTGACACGATGAAGTGAACAGGACCATATATATCACAACACTTACACACATCACTGTGTATTTCTAACATCAAATATTTTTGTTACTATTGGTGCATCAAACTCCAAACATTCAAAATTATATTCATCTGACTCAGTTTAAGCATGCAGGTACAGCCTGAGCTAATTGACACATTATTGCTTCATTCAGATCTTCTTAAGTGCCATCACATGGCGTGTACATGACAACCAAGTGATTAGGCCCTGTCATCATGGGTTTATGAAGGGCCTGGTTGACTAACCTGATCTCCTTCTATGACAAGGTGACCTGCTTAGTGGATGAGGAGAAGGCTGTGGCTGTTGTTTACCTGGACTTTAGTAAAGCCCTTGATAGCATTTTCCACAGCATTCTTCTAGAGAAACTGGCTGCTTACAGCTTGGATGGGCATATGCTCTGTTGGGTAAAAAACTTCCTGGATAGCCAGGCCTAAAGAGTGGTGGTGAATAAACTTAAATACAGTTTAACACCAAGTTGGACAGGACTGTAGGAAAGCTCTATAGAGGGGTCTGGACAGAGTACATCAATGTGCTGAGGTCAGTTGTAGGAGATTCAGCAAGGCCAAGTACTGGCTCCTGCGTGATCTTTACTACATTTAATACTTTAAGGTCCCTCCCAACCCAAACCATTCTATGATTCTATGATATTGGTTGACAGCCAGCTGAATATGAGCCAGCAGCATGCCAAGAAGGCCAACAGAATCCTGGTTTGTATTAGAAATAGTGTGGCCAGAAAGACTAAGGAAGTGTTTGTCCCTCTGAACCCAGTACTGGTGAGGCTGCACCTCAAATACTGTGTTCAGAAAAGGAAGACTTTGAGGTGCTGGAGCATGTCCAAAGAAGGGCAACGAAGCTAGAGAAGGGTCTAGAGCTCAAGTCTTATGAGAAGCGGCTGAGGAAACTGATACCTTAGCCTGGAGAAAAGGAGGCTGAGGGGAGACCTTACTGCTCCCTACAACTACCTGAAAGAAGGTTGGGGGTCAGTCTGTTCTCTGAAGTAATAAGTGATAGGACAAGAGGAAACAGTCTCAAGTTGCATGAAGGGAGGTTTAGATTAGAAAGCAGGAAAAAAAAATTCACCAAAAGAGTTGTTGAGCACTGGAACAGGCTGCCCAGGGAAGTGGTAGAGACACCATCCCTGGAGGTATTTAAAAGATGCGTAGCTGTGCTACTTAGGGACACGGTTTAGTGGTGGACATGACAGTGCTGCCTTAATGGTTGGATTCAATCCTAAAGGTCTTTTTCAACCCAAATGATTCTATGATTGTATGATAATCGCTGTAGAGAAAATGAAGAGAAATAGGGACCTCTCAAAGCCAAGGTGCCCTCTGTTGAGACAGACCTTTAAGAAATAGAAGTTGCACTGGCTGAAAGCAACCTGCAATGACTAGCTCAGATTTAGCTGCTAGCAGCCAAACATCTAATGGAAACACATGAAGTCCTACCTGCACTGATACTCCCAGGGAAGTGTGCACATGTGTGTATGCCTTGTGCATTAATATGTCCCTGTGTGTGTGTGTAAGAGATGTTGTGAAAAGCTGTTGTTACGGTGGGATAATACCGTCTAGCAGATTGGCTGTAAGTCTTCAAGATGTCCGTGAGCCTTCGTCCACCACTGTCAGTGAGCTCTATGAGTAATCTCGGCTAAGGCACATTTCCTCTGAAGTTTCCACTGATAAAGCTGCTGGGCACTTCTCTGTCTCTCTTAGCCTGCAAAGCACCTTGAAGATGGTATTATCTGGATGGTGAGGTTTATTACTGATCACCAGCATAATTATTCTTTTTTTTTATTATTTTTTAATGACAAGAATAAAAGTCAAAGTAGTTTTCAGCTCTGATGTTTCATCTTTCTTCCTAATCTTTAGGAGTTAAAACAAGATATTTCCAGCTTTCGTTTTGAAGTCCTAGGTTTGTTAAAAGGAAGCAAGCTGTCTAATTTGCAGAGTGCAAACATGAGCAAAGACACTGCTTCTCTGTCAGAAAATGATGAAAATAGTGAGAGTGAAGAAAACAAGAAAGGAAAGAAAAAGGCCTTCAGCCTTTTTGACATAACAACGATGATTCACCCAAGAGCAGCCACCATTGCCTCTGAAGCACATAGTGTAAGCAATGGCTCAGCAATGATGGTGTCAGAGTCCACTAAGGAGAAACAAAAGCGTCTGAATTTTGTAACAGACATAAAAAATTTTGGATTATTTCACAGACGATCAAAAACAAACTCTGTGGAGCAGAGTACAAATAAAATATACACTGTTTCTGAGGAAGTTTCCCGTCAACAGGCAGAAGAACGATGTGAGAAAACTGCTGAACTGGAAGAGGGAGAACTGACCATGAACTGTGAATTAAACATCCAAAGTCCTGATGAACAATCTGTGTTAGCTGACTCACAAAATAGCAGCAACTTTTCAGAATCACAAGGAGAGGGAAGTATTTGCGTGTCAGAAACAGAGAAAATGAAGTTACAGAACTCAGAACCAGCCACACCACAGGAGGAGCTGGACAAGGAGTTGGGCATTGGCATTGACTGTGATGGGAAGCAGGAAACAATTTATCAGGGTGATTATGTGATAACAAGGTTGTGATGCTTACGGGAAGCATTTACAAATATATATATTTTGCATAGTGCTTTTTGGGGGGAATGTTTTAAGAATTATATTAGCAAATGCAGAATTACAGTTTATAGTACTCAACAGTGGCACATGATCTTGTAACATAGTCGTCAAGAGAAAGGTTATACAGGGACTTTCTGTTTTGTAGCCTGCTTTAGCTTTCACAATTTGTTTTACATTTTTTAATAAATGGAAGCATCTTGTATTCTTGTACTGTTGCAATAACCCACAGAAACTTTTTAGCTATCTTTTTCAATTACAACAAATGCAATTTCTCTCATATGATAGTTGACTCCTATGATATTTTTCTATGCAAATAAAACGTAGCTTAAGAGACTTGTAAGCCTTTATTTAACTTGGTAGGTTCTTAAAAGATTCTGGGCACCATAGTAATCATAAGTAGCTCTTGTCAGCATAATTCATGTCAAGCTATTAGAATAATTTCTTTAAATTGCTAGAAACTTGATTTGCTTCAAAAGCTATACAGAAGCAAAAGATAAAATATATTATTTTATTTATTGAAGGAATATGAAAACATGTAAATTATGAAAGATCAGTTTATTTGATTATTTAATTAACACTTGTCCCTCTCAGACAGAGGATTATCATCATCCTGATATCACTGTTAGAAACACATTTGCACGATTTTAAGACTGTAAAAAAATTTTTTCTTTATACCAGAAGGAATATCCATGGCTTCCTAAAAACTGGTGATGGATTACTCGGCAGAAATCCATAATCACAGCTGCTACTGCTTTTTCAACCATTTATTTTTCCAAATGTGGACAACCTATTCACTTTATTATTCAACTGCTTATTATCTTTTGCCTTCACCATACACTTCTATTTGCTAAGAGAAAGGTACTTCAGGAACAAACAAACCCTGAGTGCTTGGACAAATATGGCAAATAGTTGAGAATTTTTTTAAAAGCAAGCCTTAAGAGAGTTTCTTTGACGATTTCAGAGTCTGGGGGAACCTGACTGGAGGTTTTATAAAAAATACTTAGACATTTAAATTTATAAAGAAAACCTAACAGTATTTTTCATAACTGATGAGTGACTTATTGTCTTAGTTAAACCCACTATTTTTTAAATTAAACAGTCTGTTTTTTTTTAATCAGTGGCTGGTGTCCTACATTATTAAAAATGTAATTTTACAACTGACCTAAAAATGACCACCCTCAAACTCTCAGTACATGTGAAGTTACCACATCAGTGTGGTAATTTCATTAACTTCCCTAGCCCTGCTATGATAGATTTTGTATTTCATATTACCCTGCATTAAGGAACCCCTGAATGCACAGAGTACACTTACATTCCAGATAGAATCCATGAAATGTAGCTCCCGCCTTGTAGGACCTGACCTAAAGCCATACAGTTCTGGATCTAAACTGTACTGGTACTGAACTGAGTTTTGGAAATCCAGACAAACACCTCTCATCTCTATACTTTAGGTGAGTTTTCCATCTCTACTCTAAACGTGCTATTCTCTCTGAGTTTGTATATTGAAAGCTTCCTTCCTGCACATCTATTTGTGCCATGGCACATATGAGAGCATCAGCTGAACCAAATTGGAAAATATGAGCAGTAATTAGAAAATAGTTTGTACAGCTTTGCAACAATGTGTTCAAACCACATTTGATTGCTAAGATATGGTTGATTTCCATCTTCCACTTCTCTGTGGACCCTCTCTCCTTCACATCTCTCTCCTTGTCCACCTTTAGATTGTGAGCTCCTTGGAGCAGGGCCTGTAGCTTTTCTGTTTGGAAAGCACCTGAAATATTATTACAAGCATAACAAGAAATAAATTATAATAATGGTGGAATACCTTCATTATCTTTTTTACTAGGTCAGCTCTTTTAGAGAGTTCTCTTTTCTACTGTAACATTTGTGCTAATGACATAAAGCCAATGTGTCACATGTCACAGAGTTTTCTTTACTCTAGTTAACAGTCCTTCTCCACCACTAACTTTAATTCCTCATTCTTCATCATGGTTTTTAACACCTCAGAATCCTAAGCTTACTACTTAAGCTTTCTACCCTTTCACTAGCCAAATTCAAAACAAACAAGCCTGGATCCAAAAAGCTTTCAATGCATTCCAGTCATGTGGCTTCATTCCACACAAAATGTGTCTGAGTGAGGTATTTATAATGCCACCAGCACCATTATCAGAAATACCACAGGTCTTAAGAGCTCTGCCTATTTTTCTGCCATAGTAAGAGCCTTTATCTCCTGTGCATGAAGCTACCAACAGGGCAAAAACACAGTACAGTTAACCTGAAACATCAGCCATGCCATCACATCATGACCCCACTTTTCTGGGAGTCAGTCTTGGAGTAGATATAAGGACAGAAAAGTAAATACAGCCCAGGTGGGCAAGATACCTAGGCACAGGGCCATGGCACTGTATTCCATAGCAAAAGGTGGTCAGTCTTTTGCTGCCTTTTAAATTCATTTTGCAATCAAGTATTGAAATTAAGGTCTACTAAATAAAGCATACTTCAAATCAGCATTGGCTCTATTTTTATGTGATTCTTAGGCATCAGAGCCTGACACCAATAATGACCTGGTCCTCTTCCATTTAAATTTAATGGCAAATAAGCACCTCATTCTGTGAAAACAGATAAGAGCCCAAAATATGTCCAAATTTGAAATGATGGTGGACTTTTATTGCTTTATAGACAACCAAAAAATCCCCTTCTCATTGGATGCCTTCAGGAGGATATGCGTGCCAAGAAAGATTTAGAGGTGCACAGAGAAAGGTTTGTAAATGCCACAGCAAAAGCATTATTAAGATTTGCAAAGCCGAGCATACTTTCTCCTCAAGAGAAATAAAAGGTTCAGACCTACCCGTCCCTGCCTTCAGCCTCCATTAGCATCAGTATAAGAGGAACACAGAAAAAAAAATCCCTCAGGACATAAACTCCTATAAATAAACAATCTTTTGAAGTAGAGATTAAAATCATTAAATATTTCAAGGAGTTTGAGAATTATGTAAATATAAAGAGGTTTAACTCCAATAGTAGGTTGTTCACAGTGATCAGAAAATGTTTTTTTAATTTATACTTTGTTTTGTTTTGTTTTGTTTTCTTGTAAGGACAAAACCTGACTGCCTTTTGCATTTCCATGAGAAAAAGGTGGAGGCAGCACAGCAGGACTATTCTACCCTGCCATAGCTGGCAGGAGCCATCTTGAATTCTTGCTACCCCGTCCTCCCACGCACAACAGGTCTGATCCAAAACTGACATATTTGTGGTTATGTTTATCAAAGCTGGTGTGACTGCCACTTTCCCCAGGCTACCTATTGATTCACAGTCAGAGGTCAGTGCTGCAAGGACTGCATGCTGTACTTTCAAAACAAAGTTGCAAAAGCTGCTTCTGACTCTATGTGCTTTGCTGGCCATCAAGGGCACTGCAGAGGTGAGAGCCGTGCATTGGAGGGTTCAGACTGTGGGACCCTGTATGCTCATGCAGGCCACTGTGCTACGTGTATGTGGTAGAATAGCACCAGAAAGCAAGGCAGGTAGATGCCTCTAAGGGGGAGCCATGGCTCTGTGGGTGATTTTAATCTTGATTCCTTGGTCCACAAAGACCGTAACATTTTGACTAGTGTGAGGCAAACACCGCACACATACTGTTTGCATGATGGACTTGTCATGTAGCACTTTTTTTTTTTTTTCTATAGGTCAGGATTTAATGAGAAATTCTACAACTTCCTTAATCTGAGTTTTCCTGTGAATAAGTAGTGTTTAGTTCCATGAGAATGTTTATCTTCATTGCAGCTGTAACTGTTGAGGGCTGGAAAAGGTGAGGAAATTTCTAGTATTTGGGCACCAAAAATTTTTTTCAATGTTTGAAACAAGAATGTCTTTCTTAACAGCATTCTTGGACAGATCTTTCAAGAGGAAAATTTTTGTGTAGCTTCCTCAGAGGAATAAAGCACAAACAGAAGACACAAATTATTACATGTCCATCTCAAATTCTACAATAAATGTATTGCAGTCTACAACATCCTATTTCCTCTCTGAACCTCAGATGAATATTTAATCAGATTCTGGGAAGTATCATAAGAGAGAAAATAATTGGATCGTTCTTAAATATTGTGATGAGGCAATGAACTTTTGAATACAGTTAAAAACATTTGATATCAAATTTTCTTCTGGAAATATAGAGGGACAAATTGGAAAACAATACAATCCATCTTAATTTTAAAGTCTCTTAAGAGATACCAACAGCTTTAGTGAGTAGGGCAACTTCATAAAAACAGTAGTACTGGCAATGGTACTGATAGTGATAATAATTGCAGTGTAGTAGTAGTAATAATAGTAGTAGTAAATGTAAGTGTAATAC
The DNA here is from genome assembly GCA_027560015.1 of Chloroceryle amazona. Lineage (NCBI taxonomy): Eukaryota > Metazoa > Chordata > Aves > Coraciiformes > Cerylidae > Chloroceryle > Chloroceryle amazona. The sequence goes on from JANHFX010027978.1 coordinate 53,045, forward strand.
TAGCCATCCTATGTGTTTGACCTTGGGAAGTGGAATTCCTCGGTTCTAATCCCTGATCTGAAGTTTGCTGGTTTTTGTCATCTAGCAACTATTCAGTATAACACCAGTGAGCTATTCTTGGGGACAGCTGTCCTCCAATATAAATACTCTAATCTCTAAACTAAAAATCTTACTTCTCTGTGTTTCAACTCCTTGCCTAGCTGAAGCTTTAGTTATGGACCTATTCACTGCAGCAGTACCAAATTAGAGATCCTTTGAGCCAGTTTATCATTAAGGAGTTGGACATACTCCGAAATAAATTGCTGTGGTTAAGGATGAGTTTGAACCATCCAGATATGAAAAGGAATTGAACCCACTGAACTACATCAAGTCAAGCTCACTAGACACTGTTTTAGTACTTGAGAAGTTGTCTTAATTGTATAAGTGTGAAAGAATGGAGCAAAGATCACTCTTCATAAACATTAATACAACCAAAACCCAGGTGCAGCCTTCAATTTTCATGAACTTAAGACAGTAAGAGAACTTGGTCATACAATATACCTCAGTTCTATCACAGGTCACTCCATCATATCCTCTGCTGTTGTTAAATATAGTTATTAAATGTTTACACAGAGGAATCATTTCAACTGTTTATATTTGTACTGCTTGTGCAGTCATGTCTTTTAACTATATAGCTTTTCTCTCACTAGTACTTGTTCTTCTGATTGTACTCTTCCCCCTTCAGTCTTGGTTTTCTCTTGGTGTAGTCTAAACTGATTATGCTATTTTCATTTTAACTAAAACTTTCTGCTCTCCTTAGCTGACTGTCATAGTTACAGTCAAGTGCTGTATAACATTAGGTGTTGCATGGTTTAGTACTGCCATGTCCTTTTCAGTCTGGCCTTTAGTTCTTGGCACTCTAATAGCCTTCTGCTGGGGAACTAAATGAGTGCATTCAGAGGCCAATGCAACTTTCCGTTTCAAACACTGTCCTTAGCATCAGATTGTCTCTGACAGTGAACCTTGCCTCCTTAATATACTCATAACTCTCTAAAATTAGAGAGTTTAGATAGCTAGCTATGACTGGAAACTTATCTTTCCAATAGCTGATAGATGAAATATCAGTTCCACATAGTGCTCCTTCAGTAACTTTTCTCTCACCGCTCTTCTTTGACAACGTAGTTGATGACAATCTTGTTGATAATGCGGTTGATAAGGCAACATACTCACTTCTTCATTTGAAGAATATCAGAGTTGTGCTTGCAATAGGGAGAGAGCAAGCATCCAATATGTAAAATAGGAGCTTTCAGACAGACCGAATCTCTAGAGACACCAATGCTTTCTAATTACTAATTACCATTACTAATTCTTTCTAATCTGAAAATTACTAATGGCACCTCACATGTGCAGAATTCATGTGAAACGCTTCCATGGTATGGAATCAAGAGTTAATTCATAAGAGCTTGCATACTTTTTATTCAATGGAACTGAAAAAGCAATAAAATAGCTCATCTATATTTGTTTTGTATGATCAGCTTTTAAAAAACCTAAGTCATCCACAATAAAATTATTCCATGAATCTTTAAACAGGCAATAAAAGTTAGTGAGGAAGATAGAATAACCTTCTAGAAATCCTTGTGTTTCAATTTAGTAGGTTAGTGAAAATACTTGTTTCTCCCTTAATAGAAAATCTTTACAGATTCAAATACTGTATACCAAAAGTTCATTCCCCATTAAAAAAAAAAAACAAATCAAAAACCAAACAAAACCAAACCCCAAAACCCCAAATAAAAATACACAGAATTTTCAGACTTCAGAAATTCATGTTTTTTCTTAGTATAATTAATAACATAAGAATATCTGAAAGCATTGAGTTAACCTTTCATAAATTTAATGGACAGTGTAGACCGCTCCTTAAATGTGTCCAAGTGAAAATAATAACTGTAAAACCACTCATTCTGGTTAATGAGTAATGGTTTTAGTATACAAAATGCAATTTACAAGACAGGAGATACATACATCACCATTAAGTAAAATTATAGATTTTAGAATCTAAGATTTTGGTTTTTTCAGCATCCCTTACTAAATTATACTGTTTCTTCCTTGGCTTGCTTTGCAAGACATTTAGACTTTGTATTTAATAATTAATAAGAACTTAATTAATGGAGAGATTGTAAATTAGGAGACCATTAAGGGAGACTGGTTCTACTGATTTTGTTTTCTACAGGACTGTAGCTTCCCAAGGTACAAAACTCCCATGCCATTTCCCAAATGAGCTCACAGTCTTTGAATTACATAGTGCTGATCTGAATCTTCATATATCACAAAAGAATGTAAAAAATACAGTCATTCAACCTGAGTAATCTGTTCTTGGTCTCACATGTTGTGTGACCCAAAACTCCTTTGTTTTTTTTAATCATTTGTAAGTATTAAGCAGGAGGCAGAACACCAAAAACCACTTTTTGAGTCAGAGTGTTTTCTTACCTTTTTCAGCTGACTTTGGATTAAGATGCATTAAACTACAAATATTGAAGAGTACCCTAAAAGCTTGCACTGTGAGTAAAGAAAACTGTACCCATCTGGAACTCCAGCTGGAATTTACCTCCAGTACACTTTGGTTAAGAAATTAGTGTGATACACCTACACACAACAGGGACATCTAGTTTTTAATTATGATAAGTAAGGGGGGTTTAGGATCCTATTTCATCATTCTGACTTCCAGCTTGCGGCCTATTTTGTGTTTTACATCTTCCTGTCTGAGGTTCATATTAGTGCTTTCAGACAGAACCATTTCAGTTAATGGAAGGAGGAAATTAACATGAAGATGACTCAAGCATTCTCACCTATTGCAGGAAAATCTACTAACTGATTTTTTTTTTTTCATTTTTAACCTTTTTAAATACAAATTAATTTAAATAAGGTACTCTTTTTGTTTGGTTGGATTGGTTTCATACTTTGTTTATTGGCTACGAAACAAAGTTTTCTCTTTTCAGCTCTTTCCCAGAAATGTTCTGTCCTTCCACTCCCTGGGAATATCTTGTATTTTAGTACTGTATTTTCTGCTCTTAATCATGTTTTGTTTGCTAATCTTGACCTTGTGATCTTTGTATTTTTCCAGTAAATGACTTGGACATGTTTAGGATGTGATTTTGATTTGGCATAAAAGCAGTGAGTAAGCACTGCTTACTTTAGGTATTTTTTAATACCCAAACATGCCTCCTAATGCTTAGTCCATCTATTTACAGAGAGGTCCTTGAAACATTCGCAACAGAGGAGAAGCTAACAATTTCTTTATTGCACTATGACCTTGTCAGATAAATATTGGAAATTAAATACTTCACTGTTCTACCTGAAAGCAGACTTAGGCATTTCTATTATAAAAAGGCAGAAATTTTCCATGTCTTTGTTTATCATCAAAGCTTTCCTTACAATTTTTGAGGAAAGAATCACTCTGATGAGTATCAAGTCACTTCAGCTGCTCTGCGAAAAACTGAAGAGGTAAAGGGGAAGGAGGTGTTTCCCTCTGACTTAGATACCAACAATATTTTTGTAGTTGTGCAACTCAGAGAGAGTAAGAATCTGAACTTGTTCTTCTGACCAGAGTGTCCTTTAAAATAAGTCTACCAATATTTTGAGAAGAGGACCAATCCTCTTCTGACCTAAAAGTCTAAGGAATCTTAAGGAGGCTACCTAAGGGAAGGAAGCTTCCCACTCTTAAGTGAAATGTACTTTTACAATACTGTGAAAGAAGCCTAGATGTCCCAAACTACAGCTAAGCACCCTGAACAATTCCTCCATTCCTTCTTTTCAAAGAAAATATATTTACAGATTAGAACAACTCTAACAGGAGAACCTAATAAAGATGTTTGTTGACATAAAATAGTCTGATAAATCTGGCATTTGTCCCAGCCACAACACACTGTCTCTGATGGGACTTTTATCATGATATCACCAGCAAGTAGCTAGGTCTGCCCCTAACCTACTGAAGTTTTTTTAGCATTAACCTATTCTGGTACAAAAGGCTAGGCATAACACAGACCTAGCTGGGAAAATGCTTGGCTTGCCAAGAGCTTATGTCCCTCCATCATGGTGAAACTGAAGCTGCACCTTAGCCCAGGCTGCAGAGTGTTCATCATTTGCAAAGAAAGTCAGCCACAGAGCAGCTGCTATGACTTCAGCAGCAGCACCTCCACTATGAACTTGAACCAATAAGTATTTCTGGAAGCATCTCAGCCCCACCCACTAAATCCCTGGGAACACAAATATATCAGATGCTGAGCACACATTTGAATCTCATCTCCCTTGTCCTTGTTTCTGCCTTGAACAAATTCAAGGCGTTGATGTCTAATACCATGTGAGATAGAATGAGTTGATGTTTGCAGCATTATATCATAGGTTTGAGCTTGCCTTTGTAAAAAAAAAATCTAAGAAGAGATTTTGGTGACTAGCTATTGCTGCATTCATTTTTTAAATTGTCCATTAGTTTTTGATGACTTAGTTTTAATGCTTATGAAGATCATATTCTTTCCTATTTTAATAACTTCAGTATTGTAAAATCTCAAATTGAATTTTCAGACCTTTCTAAAGAATGTAGAGACCCCAGGTAACATTATGGTAAGAATTCTTTCATAACATCTGAGAGTCTCTAATATGTTCACAACACAGGAATTTTTTAAAATTAGATAGGTTTAAAAATATTATAAATTAAAATAGGTGTTTTATACATACATAAAACGGTATATCCAGGGAGAAAAAAAGTAAAACAAAACCAAAACTTGAATCATTGGAGTAGCTTTATAGATTTGAGGCCAATACATTTGGAAATCTAGCACCTATTTCCAAAAACATTTTGGGACACAAACAGCAAAATTAGGTTGCCTTTCCATACTTGGACCTGAAAAATATGTGTTCTCTTTATTAAAAAAAAAAAAAGTAAAAATACACCAAATTTTTTTTTCTTCAAACAGCACCATGTTTAGCTTTGCACATACATGTACTCCCACTGAAATTGAAGCTGGATTGAACTATAGGTTGAATGTACACACGCAGCTTCCCATTGCAAAATGACTGACCTTTCATATTTATATTGCTGTGTGGACACTAATCAATGCAGTAACATAAGTCTCTCTGCATTCTAATGCAGGGTGCTATCAACTGCTCAAGCTGATTGAGTTAAAAAGTACTACAATCTTCAGAAAAAGGGCAGTACATTATTATTAGTTTCTCATGTCAAAAGAGCAACGTGATTTAGCTTCATTTAATCAAATACAGAACACGTTAAATCTCAAAAATACTTAGCTTTATGAAAGTCGAAGGGAGCATTTCCCCTCAAAATTCCCAGAGCTTTTATAGAGCTGCAGGCTTCATCTCTGACACTCAGAAACTGTCATGGCTTTGTGCTAAACAGTTTGTTGTGATGTTTCTGAGTTTTTTCCTTTAGCAGACAGAGTTCCCCAAGCCTTTGAGGAAAGCCAGGAATGTGAAATATAGTTGATCTCTACATAAATGGCTTCCAAGATTTCTGAATACTGTTCCATTTGCACTTTCTGAGTAGCAGGACTTATTTCTACCTTTGTAATGAAATTCTTCACTATGTATTAAGTTTCATATACCTAGGGACATATATGAGTCTAGAAGGATGGTGATTTCAGTTCTTTTTTGTTTATATTGCACTGCACAGAATTTTGCCCCTTCCTCAGGGCCTATTTCTAAGTTATTATTAAAGTAAAACAAGATCCATCCACCCGCCCTGCTTGGAATTTAGATCCAATATGCTGTGCACTGAAAATAATGTCAACCATGTGAATGCCCTGTACTGCTCTTCGTGCAAATATATAGATGCAATATTCCAGCTTTTAGCAACACTATTTTTTATCCATTTCCTTCTCTATTTATACTTTCCTTTCATCTTACAAGCAAATTATATGGGACATCACTATTGGGACAATATTAAGGATGACTCTAAATTTGAGCTCAGCATCTACATTTTCTTCTGGAATAAGTATTTCTGATTAATCTTCAGATATTATGATAATATTTAAAACTTTCCTTATGTCTAAAATAGCAAGCTGGTGAAGTTTCCCTGTCAGGGTCTTTTTTGTTTGGTTGGTTTTTGCTTTATCCTGATCACTGATTTAGTTTTGTGAAATAGATTGAAAAGGAAACTATACTGAACTATACACTCCAAACAATCACCCTTACACATTTTAATTATATCTGGTTTTCATTGGCAGTAAAGACTTGAGTACAGAAGAAGAAGGCATTATTACAATAATGTTTCCATGACAGTCATTACATAGCATAGGTGTGGAAAAAAACATCACAATTGTGGAAAGTATTTTAGGGAATTTTTATAAAACTCCACTAGATTATCAGTTCCATTGTATGGAACTGTATTAGATTATCAGTTCTGTTGTAAGGAACAAAAAAGAGTCTGTAGTGCTTTTGAATGATATAATTAAAATGTTATTTTTTGTTCATCAGGTACTGTCTGAGCTGTTACAAGTTTTTGAGACAATCATGCCCTAGAAAGACAGAGCAGGTGAGATCCTTGTTTAAATATACACCCTCTAAAAGTACTGACATGAGAAGAAAGACAGATTTGGATGACTCCATAGGAAATAAAAAATAAATTTAAAAAAATGCACAACTAAAAAACCAAACAAACAAACCAACCAACCAGGCAAACAAAACACCATCAAAACTAATGAATAAATAAACAAACAAACAAACAAACAAATAAAAAAAATTAAAAAAACCACCAAAACATAACATAGATTTTTAGTTGAGCTTTTCCTAGTTTACATGTAGCTTTTTTATCATGGGGATATGAATTAAATGTGTAATTATAATTCATAACACACACGTGACTATTTCCCTTATTGCTCAGGCCATACATTTCCTGTAGGCTATTTAAATTATTTAAAACTAAACAGGTTACTAAATCTGGAGAACACAATTTGGGCTGTAGATGGTATAAGCAGGTTCTTTTGTGTACTCAATATTCATATCTGAACTGTCTGGTCTTGACTGTCTCTCTCAAGATCCATAGTGGCTAATCCTTGTTAAGCTTTCTCTTAACTAAGGCAAAGCAGTCAAAGTATTCCAAGCAGTTTTTAAATTCTGTTCACATCACAAATTTAATATTTTAGTGAGTCTGTTTTAAACAGCTCATTGGAAACTAAGTTCTTTTAAGCCTGTGGGCTTTGATTTGTTTGTTTGTTTGTTTGTTTGAAAAAAAGTTCAGATAATTCTGGTACTTATTTATTGGAATACATTTTGCTTTAGCTTAAGATCCATGCCTACTCTTTGGAGTTGGGAAAAAAGTATGTAGAAGTAACACAAAAATAAGCCATGGTAAATTAAACTTGCTTAAAACACACTTTCATTTTGATTGACTGTATTTAAGAAGCTGGATTCTGCAATAAGGAAAGGCTAATTTGAAACACTTGAAATTGAACCATTATAGAAGCAATTATCCTAGCTGAAGGTTTGTTATATTCAGAATTCAAAGGGAGTGTAATATGAAGTACCATCTGCTACATCTGTAAGGGGAAATAAAAGGTCTCTTACAGGCCTTGTACCAATATGTCATTGCACTTAAAGCTGCCAAACACCAAGAATATTGTCTGAAATGCTTTCATGCAGGTAAGTTTTCATGCTCAGATCTCCTGGGTCCTGTTGCCATTTGTTCAATAATAAAATCATTGCTGATCTTTTTGTAACCCTGGTTCATCAGTTTGCAGAAACAAGAAAGATCACATTCTGCTCTACACAAGAGTCATCTGAATCTCTATAGATCTTTTTGGAAATAACTTAGATAACTATTTTTTAAAAAGTCATATATATATAAAGGGAAGGTGAAAAAACAACAGACACACAGTGATACCACTATCTAGTATCTAGTGAACAGATAAGAGGCAATGAGCAAACACTGAACTACAGAAAACTCCATTTAAACTTAGAAAAAATGTTTCACTGTGTGGGTGAGCAAACACTCAAACAGGTTTTCCAGAGAGGTTGTGGAGCCTCCATCCCTAGAGATATTCAAAACCCAGCTGGGCACAACTCTGAGAAACCTGTTAAACTCCGAGAAGTGAGCCCATAAGGTTCAACAAGGCCAAGTGCTGCACCTGGGCTGAGGCAATCCTCAGTATCAATACAGACTGGTGGACAACATGATTGAGAGCAACCCTGTGGAGAAGCACAGGCGATGCTGGTGGATGAAAAGATGGACATGAGATGACAGTGTGCACTTACAGTCCAGAAGACCAACTGCATCCTTGGCTAAATCAAAAGAAGCATGGCCAGCAGGTAGAGGAAGGTGATTCTGTTGCTCTACTCCATGCTGGTGAGAACTCACCTGGAATACAGTGTTCAGCTCTCAAGCTCTCAACACAAGAAGGACATGGACCTGTTGGAGTGCGTCCAGAAGAAGGCCACAAAAATTTTCAGGGGGCTGGAGCACCTTTCTTTGACACGGTTCCCCACAATATTTTCAAAATGTTCTGCATTCATTGTCATGGATAATTATATAGTAACACATTTGTTAAAGTAACTATTATTTACCTTATAAACTGCAAGGACTCATTTAAAACTTTTGCTCTTTATTATGTCAGAGGATACCTATTTGCTTCCTAGAGGACCTCTGACACAGTTAACTGTAGGGTTTTTTTGAGTCATTACTCTCATTTCAGCATCTGCAGTCCTTAGAGGAATGTTTATTTCACCAATCACTAACTTCATAAGGCTATAATGTATAAAACAAATGAAGGAAAACTCTCTGTTCTGGAACATAACCTTTAGTAGAGTAGGTGCCTTTTAAATTCCTTTTTAATGTTTATGCTCAGTCATTTATTTTTAATCTGAGATAACTACAACTCAGCTATAAAGCTGAAGAGCAAAATAAGGTAGTTTATTTTTAAAAAAAATATTCTCTAAATTTAGGGGTGTTTATCCGAAAATAATTTAAAAATATTTAACCATGAGACTTCCTTTTTTTCCCATTCAACTCATATCAAACTGCTTCTAGATTTAATTTGTTGGTAATGACAAAAGGAACTCCTCTCACATCTGTTTGGTTTGTGCATTAGGTTCATCTTCAGATTTGTATCCGCCTATCCATGACACTTATCAACACTTATGAACTACAGCAAGTAAAGGGTAAACCCAAAAGTGAACTGTTGCATTCAGTTTCCATTTATAATTTCCTAATCCCAAGCACTGGCCCAGACTCAAGGAAGGGCAGTTTTATCTCAGCAGTCCCAAAGGGCTAAGCAATATCTGAACACAGCTCTCCACAGACATACCTCCTCAACCACAGCTTTTACTTTGAGGGCAATAAGAGTAATGGCAGCAGATCTGCATTACTGTTGTTCTTTGCATTCCTTGGGACAGGAATGTTTTACCTTCCCTTGAAGAACTGACATTGAACAATGACAGTAAGCTCCATTTAGCACATCCAATTCTATGTCTAGTGTCAGACAAAAACATCTTAGTCACACAAGAAAGTGAGTATGTTGTTGCAACCACATCGACACTTCTTGTTGAGTAGAACTCATTAGCTTTGATTCATGTTTTATTTTGATGCTGGTCAAACTGTGGTTACTCTTGAATAATAAGAATACCACAAATAATCTTCCATCTTTTATTTACTTAATTCTACTGTCAAACATCACTGCATTTTAGGAGTCATTCACTTAGAATAGGGGTTATTTACTTATCCAATAGCCTTTCAAAGCTTAAGATTTCTGCAGTCTCTTAAGGATTTTCAAGCATGACATATTGTTCTGCACTGGAAAGCAGCAGCTGGAGCAAGCTTCTTTGTGGGTTGCATGTCAAGACAAACACATGCAACACACACTAACACACGTTCCACCCATTCAACAGGTATCAGCTATATCATCACACCCCAGGAATGGTGCAAAGTTCCTTTGCTCAGCTGTGTTTACAGGATATGCTTTACCAAATTTACTTTCCATAGTCATTATCTGAAATCCACCAAATTAATATCTGCTGTTACTATAAGCTGTTTCTGCAGAGAAACCTTGCCTGCAGAAATAATTACAGCTGGAACACAAATCATATATATCTTCAGATATTCAGGACCTATAAACTGTTAGCCCTCAACTGAATAGGAAAATAAACAAAGCAATGTTTGGGAACTAAATATGCACCATAACCTGATTGATTTATTTGCTGAAATACATTCACATGTTTAATTTTTCATTTCACAAACCATACAGCTCCAGGGTAGCTGCTGAAAAGATACTAAGAACCTCTGTACTGAGAAAGTCAAATTAATCAATGCCTTATGGAGAAGAAAAACCCTCAAGACATCTTGTGATCTGAATCCAAACAAATCCACTCTTGTCTTCAAAAACAAAAAATTAAAAAGAAAAACTAAATATTTTATAAGGAGAATCAGATCTTTCATATGGTGTAAAATATGTTTTCTTGAGATAGGAAGTGATATACAAATCCTGGGAGGGAGAATTTAACGGTTCACCATGAATACTCAGGAAGACACAAGGGTGCATGACACATCCCACCCTTCACCTTGTTAAACAGGTATTTAAGACCTCTTTGAGCAAACAACTTTCTCCCAGGTTGTAGGGACTGACACTGTGAGCACACACACCCCCTCAGCAAAATCCCACCCCTTGCCTCCCCAAAACACAAAACCAGGAAGGTGGCAAGGGTTTCAATGTACCTTCATGACAAACTCCACCACTGGTCCTTGCTTATTGGGCTGTAGATCCAAACCGAGAAGGGTAAAAAGTTTTGTTGTGGGTAGGGTGGCTGGCTTGATACTGTCCTTGCAGAGCTGTTTGGAACTGGATGTAACCAGCTGTGACTGCCACAGGGAAGACCCAGCCCCCTCTGGCACAGTCCATCCTTCAGCCCTGGGGTCAGATGTCAATTTTTACCTAATGACATCTGCTCAAGATGCCCACAATGTTTCTTCTGGAGATGAAGAACAGCCATGTGCTATATAAGAATTCAACCCTCCAACATCCCTTTCTCTTAAATCTGCCTGAACCTGAGCTGTGGAGAGGGAGTTCTGCAGACAGATATTAGACATTTCAAAAGCCTTTGTATTTGAACTTCTTAGAACCAGACCAAAGTAGGATGCCATTTCTGATGGCAACTTCACCAAGAAGGAATTTCTTAAAACTCTGCATGCACATGGCTACCCAGTACACAGGGAATTAGAGGCTGGGTTGTGCCCTCTGTTGCTCAGTTGGTCTATATGTGCTTAAAAAGTCCGGGGCTTCAAAGGGTTTGTTTATTCCACCTTTGATGGTAACAGCTAGCAATATAAGGCAAGTCTGGGCAAGACACCAGCATAAATGTTCAGTTGCTCTGTAATAACACAAAACCCACATGCAGTCACAGCTCTCATTAAATGTTAGCAGTATGGCTAAAAGTCTGGTGTGAACTTTATATATAGTTTACACTAATTATAATTTATTTTGACAGCCCCATTCTCTTTTATATGTCTTCTATTTGTACTTTACTCTGGAAGTCTTAAGGGCTTCCTTAAATTTTGTGCAGGTTTATTTTCTTTCCACTTCAGCCATTCTTATCCTGCAAGAGAGACCTGTGTGAAAAAGAAGAGGAGGCCTTAAGTGCTTTTAAGTAAAGGTGTGACAAAGGGCAAAGCATTTGGAAGTACTGCTAAAAATGGCAGAGCAAAGCATTATGTGTTTCACTCTTAACCTCTATGTCTACACCATCTCTTAGAAACAAAGTTTCATTTTAATACAGCCAGGGCTGCTGTTCTGCCATTTTTTGCTCTTTAACTCTAGGTTTTAATTACAGATAGGAGGATTATAATATACAAATTAGGGTCTGTGTGGTTATAACATAGGAATAAACTCTTAGACACAACCTTGTTTTAAAAGGGAAACCTTGGAATGGATAATTAATTACTCATGCTAGAATTATTTAGTTTGAATAATCTCAAGCTAGAGCTGGAGGTTACTATTCAGTCAGAAGTAACAGAAGACATAATATTGGCCAAGTACAACTTTGATGACATGTTCACATCAAGGACAGTGTGTCAAACTAGTTCAAATATAGAAGTCTGAAAAAAACCATCCAGACTCACTGCCAGAAGTTCTGGATGCTCAGCTCAGGAGGAATCGCTTCTTATGGAAGCATCTGTACACAAAGTTATTATTCTCTAGTCAACTGCATTATACATTCTACAGAAAGAACCACTGGATACCTATGAGCCACAGTATGCTTCATATGTGATGTGTACCATAGAAAATCAAATTATACCTTCGATGAATGAAAGTATGTTCTTTGTAACCTTCAGTGCACTGCAGAAGCAGCTCAAATTAAGCTCAAATTTTGCATCTTGCTTCCTTCTCCCATCTATCATTATAGTAATTTTTCACATGGGCTGCCTCATTCATGTAAGTGGCAAGAGTCATTACAGCAGAGTTTAATAAATATTTCTATATCCATTTCTTGTGACAAACAAGATGTACATCTCAAATACATATGACTCTGAGAACTGACAACCGTAAAACCCAGTTGCCGATAAGAAGGCCATCAAACACAGTAACCAGGAGTCATTTATGACCTCATTTTTTCTTCTTCTCTTAGTCCAATGGAAGAGTGTCTGATGTAGCTTTACAATTTAAGCAAAAAGTCTTGTTATCTTAATATTTAAGTGATCAGTCCAGGACTTCCTAGAGGATAAGGTATTCCCATTATTTTGAATGATAACTAGAGCAGGCATTAAATACTCAGGTGTTATTTTCTGCAAATTAAAAAAAATAAATAAAAAGGGGGGTGGGGGGGTCCTACAGTTTTACTATAGTTTTACTGTCTCACTATAGGCATAGCAATGCTGGAAAGAGCACAGCAGGCCCCCAGCAGAGGCATGTTCAGAGGTCCAATGCCTACCACACACCTTTGGGAAGGGTGTGTGGATCTGGGCACTACTGGGTCACATCCTGCAGGTCAATGCCATGGACTGAGGTTACTAGTTTCACTGGAACCTCTCTGGAGTTCTTGAGACTTGTGAGGGTGTTTGCTGGAGCTGGCCAAAAATCAGGGTACGCAGAGGAGGAAGTGACATACACAGAGTCCTCAGGATGGGATTTCACTGTGGTGCCATGGAAAAGCAGGAAGCAGGCCCACTGAAACTCACCAGGCAATTCTCATGGGTGTAGAGAACAATCTCCTGCTTTTCTGTCCATAAATACCTGGGTCATCACCTGCCTAGCAGCACAATGTGCATGCAGGACAAAGGAGAGCAAATGGTAAAACCACTGAGCCCCTCAATGAGGCCTGGGAAAATGACATTGAGAGATTCACCCCACTGGTTATTTGCTTGGATAGACTCAGAGTCAGTCACACACATTTTTTGATATTGATACTCCAGATCAGTCAGCAGCACTGAAGTGAGAAAGTCACAGTGTAGTTATTTAAAGAGGTGGTTGCCATGTGTCTAATACTTCGTAGCTATCAATCCATTAAATTTCAGCACAGTGAGTGGAGTTAAAATTTATTTAATGATCAGTCAGTATTATGCTTTTTCTAGTATATTCTTTTGCACTATAATGGCATCATCTGTACTGAAAAATGTATAAATTTAACCAGTCAGTCAAACAAGCTAGTATAAACTTTTATTCAGGATTGAAAAGGAAAAGCTATCCCTTACACACACAAAAAAAAAGGTATCTCATTTTTCAATAATTATATCCAAGGGAGACATTTCTGGCATCCAAAATATATAGTAGAGTATTTGGGCTTATATTTTACTATTTTAGATAATATAAGAAATTATTAAATTTTGTTTTTCAGAGCCAGAACAACCAAACAGCAATTCTATTCACCATCATAACAATATAACAATCCAGTAATTTTATACATAGATCTTTCCATGAACTTTCAGTAATATAATATTTAATTCACTGCAGATCTGATCTTTTATGGATGTAGATACTTGTTTTGTTCCATGGCTTTTACTGCTAAAATCCAGTATTAGAGTCCGATTCCTATTAATTCAGCTTTTCTACAGCAAAAGATTATCTGATATTGAAATGCTTGCTTGCAATGATTACTGCCTGATAAACAAGCTGTGTGACTTAATGATGCAAGAGGCAGGCTCTGACTTTATCACATATGCCTATTACGAGGATGCTGCTTGAAACCAGTGTTAATGCTAGCCCACAGCAATGAGCTGTGTCATTTAACGATAACTTTTAGTATTCTACAAGTACCACAAAAAAGGTAGGAATCACACAAAGTCATGGATAAGGTCCTTATAACATGAAAAGTGACCTCTCAAGTGATATACTCTTGGTTCTTTACAGTATATTAATGTAGTACATGAGACGATCATTTGAAAAGACAGATCTGCAAGTAAGCAATAAGCACATTTTGTGAAGCTATGCTTTCTTCACTGTAGTTATGGAAAAAACCAAACCAAAAGAAAAAAACCCCAAACTTTAAGCTTGATTCTGAATACAATAACCCTTTCCCCTCTAGTGATTAAGCTAAATTAACTATTTTAAAAGCCACTGGATTGTATTGCTATGGTAACCCACTGAAACACTGAAATAATAATTGTGCACCTGACATTATACATAATGATTTCATTTTCCCTCAAAAAAACAATACTAATATACTTAATCTTTTCTTCAACCCTTTCCCCACATCAAGAAGAAAATCGTTTCTCTCTAACAGCCAGCATTAAATATACTGATTTGTCAAGGTATATTATATTCTGCATTATTGTGCTTGCGTAATTTTGCCTTAGAAGTTGTGATCTTTATAATGAACAAAGTTTCAATTTAATAATAAAAGCTACCATAGATGTCACCTCCTATGAAAAGTCACATATTCTAGAAAGAATGGAAAATAAAACTGATGTGCAAATGTTTTACTGCATCTGGGCGCACATAGATCTGACTGTGCATGCTTTAAAAAGTGTAAAATGCAATAAATGTGCTCATATGACCTGCCAAATAGAAATCTAAATCTGAAAGTCACATTCATCTACCAGAACAACACTCTTACTGTAAATGTGTTTTACTGAATCTATATGGAAATCCATTAACGGCAGAAGTTTCCTTTCTTTCAAGCTGGTGTATATGATCTGCTTTAGAAAGGTGACATTAAAGATATTTTCATACCATCTTAGCTCTTCAGGAAACAACTTGTGTATTTTAAGATATTCATAATGAAGACAGTCTCATGATTTTTGTCAAAAAGGTATTTATGTCTTGGCCCATCTTATCACATTGTATAGGAGAACTATCATCTGTCCGCAAAGAGACCAGAAATAGATTTTTGATATCTTTTTGCATTATGCTTTGTTTCATGCACAAATGTAAATTACCCAGTGAAGATTTTCACTGGTATGAGACAATGCCTCTGTGCTGTGCAGGACTATCTATTTGGCTTACTGATAACTTTTAAAAGTTAAAAAAATAAATAATTCTGGAAGAGGTAGTTTGTTTCCTAGAAAAGCTTACACATCTTAAGTTTCTCCAATGCCCAGATAAGCTACCCGCTTTTTAGAATGAATGTTTATAAGAAGAAACCCTGATTCAGAACCCATACTGATTTTCTATTCTCCACATACATTACAGTAGCCTACCCACGTACATCCCTAAATTTTTTGCCATGTACTATAGATGGTTTTAGGGAAGGGACATACCCTTACTCCAGAAATTATAGAACCCCAAGATGCTAGATGGGAATGTAAATGGAAATAAGGAAGGAAACATATCTTTTCATGTCTGGAATTTGTTCCCTGAATTTAATTTCAGCTCTGGGCAATGAACAGAAACTTGAATGTCAGACAAATAGAGATGCCTCATATTTCGCACCAATGTGGGAATCCAAGGTCCAATCCCTCCCTGCTCAGTTTGAGTGGAAGCTATGGATATCCAGTAATACTAGAAACTCAAGACCTTAATCTGTGTTTTATGGTAAATCTTGAAATAAAATTAGTTTTTCTTCTTTTTGAGATATATTCTTCACTAATAATTTTTTTTTAGTATTTATCACTGCCTTATCTGTGATCCATCTTGCATTCAGTTTATGCAATGACTTCTGAAACAAATTCACATTGCTTCTACTTCAAAAAATAATCTGAACTGGAAGTACTTTTAGAACTTGCTAAGAATATTAACTGTTCTATTTCTGGAAATATTTATGAATGTGACAGATAATTCTTAAAAAACTTTATCTAGATGCCTAGACCACTTTTCCCACATTCAGTTGACACTATGACATCCTTTACTTATCAATAAGACTAAATTTATTTACCTATAGTATTTGCACTTGAAACCTGAGGAAAAAAATAATTAATGAACTAGCATTTTAATTACAAATCCATTTCATTTCCATAAATTTCATGACCAGTAGCTCAACATGAGCAAGTTAACTTCCTAAGTTTCACTCTATTTCAGTTTTAGCAATCCTTATTTTCACATCCTTATTTTCACATCTTCATTTGGGGTCACTCCTAAGTCTCTCTACATAATACTCAGTGCAAAACCATATAATTTCTTTTACTACTATAGTCTTACTCACATCATCAAAACCCTAACTTAAAAGATCTATTTAATCTTAAATACTGATTATTTACATCCTTTTCCTAATTTCTTATGCAAAGCTTTGTCAATGACCATGTCATATATTTATGACCCACATAAAATCTGGTATCTTTCTTATGGCATTGATTCATGTCCTGAAAGTTCATAGAGCCAGGATTTGGCATGAAGGAGTCATGACAGTCAGGATCGTACAGTTAATTAATAACAAGAAGCTTAGAATTTTACTTAAAGTTGACAGTAACCATCACAAAATTCAAAACAGATGAAATAGCTAACAGTTTTGTAATATGAATACCATTCCTTAGTGTTCCTGACAGTGCAGGCACTGCAATAAAAGACCTTAAATTTTACCTGGACTGGGGTTAAATGAATGACCTTTGAAATCTGTAAAAGCTTTCCAGCAGAGTAAATAAGCATTTAACTGGGACATTTAGAATACATATTACTATTTGCTGTTATTTCAACATCAACCAAAATAAATTATTTGCAAGGGGATGTGATAAATAAATAAAGTGGATGGTACTGGCTGACTTGTAGGATTTTTGTTTATCTATTTGCCTGTTTTTTCCTTTAAGCAGTAAAGAGAGATTGTGGGCACACAGTGTAGTTCATACTAATAGAAGGGCAACCTTGAAATATCAGTGACAACACAAGTACCCTTGGTGTAGGCTTTTGTTGCTTCCTTGGGATGATTCATACATTCCTCTGCCGCCTGAAACACTTATTAATTCCTATTGATTGGTTTGCTCAGCTTTTATCTCAGTGTTGCACTGATGCTTACCATGTGCAGTATAAGCAGAAGAACTCCCAAATACTGTGGATCTTACCTCAGGCTGCATTGTCAGATGATATGGTCATTCTCTAAGGAAGAAAAGAACTGCCTATGGCAACAGCATCACCTGCTGTTGGATGAGGAATCAACATTCACATTTCCTGAGGAGTTTGTCTAATTTTTCATAAAATATTGCCCTAGGGACATAACCTTGTCAGTAAATAACATTTCATATTTTAGGATCTCTGGTAACACTTTGATACAGAGAAAGAATATTTTGATGTTTGGGGCTGTAGATATTTCCCCCAAATACATAAGTTTCAGTCCATACCACAAAAAGCTTGTGAAAGATTTATTAGAAAGAATTTTCCCCTGGGTTTGAAAGTCAACATTAAATTTGTTTTCCCGGAATTCTCGCGCTGAAACTCCCTCTCTC